>CBVK0100115512.1:0-12568 GCA_900067695.1 Picea abies
AGCTGGTTAAGGGCTTCGAAGGAGTTGGTGTTGGGGTTCTTTCTTCCATTGTTTTTTATGGGTTTTTCCATGTTTGTCTTCTGCAGTTATGAACCTGTGTGAACCCATCTTTTGGTTTCTCTTCGACTTCCGACTTGGTGGGAGCATTTAGGGGGCAATCTTTGAAGAGATGCTCATGTTTGTGGCATTTTTGACAACGAAAGGGAATGTGTTCGTAGTTTGGTTTGAGCCCATTCCTCGTCCTAGTATTCTAGGGTTACTGAACCTGGTAGAGCTCTGGAGATGTTCATGTAAACACATATTCTTGCATAGGAGGTGTATTTTCTTTGTTTTGTAGCTTCTGAGGACTTAACATGTTTTCCCAGAGTGTTGTCACTGCCCATTAAAATTTCTTCCAACCAAAACTCTTGAGGTAGGGAGTAGAGACGAATCCATACCGAGGCATAGGTGAAATCTTCTTTTTCGGGGCAAAAGCAGTCCGTCCAGAAGCGCAGATAGAGACCTGTTGAGTTGTAGAAGTATGGTCCTCCTTTGAAGACGCGGTCCTTGTCTTCCAGGTTGTAGAAAATGATCGTGAAGAACCCTTTGGAGCTTAGCTGGAGCTCGTAATCTCTTTTGGGATTCCACCAGGTCTTGATCCATCGTGCAAGGTCCTTTTCCAAGGGCCAGAGACCCAGAAATTTATCGATTAGAGCATGGTCTCTCATAAACTATGTGTGCTCCCCTATTCTGGTTGATTTTATGACGTATCTGGGTGCTATCGGAGCTTGAGGGATGCACTTTCTGGGTATCCGACCCGAGCTGCTTTTGGATGCGATGATTCTGCATCCATGCTTGCTCCTTTGCTTCCATATGTCTCTTCTAGCAGGTACTGTTCCCTTAAGTGCGACGAAGGTTCAAAGGACGACCGACGAGCACGAGAGTTTTCTGGATCGTTTGCTGCAACGTTGCGGTAAGAGGGGGTTTTCACCCCCCGCCCCCCCTGTCTGCCCTCATTCTGCTGTGTCAGTGGGTGCGGCAAATCTGTGCGTGCCATGCACGTTCAGAGAGGGCTTGCGATGTACAGGGCGAGAGTCCGCTGGTTGCATGAAACCCTAGCCGTTTCAGAGTTTCAGAGTTTCAACATTCCAAATGGAAATGTTACACCACTATTCAAAATACCAATTTTCCAAATGGAAATGTTACACTACTCGAATTACCATTGATAACCCAAAGGAACTTAATGAGATATGGTTTTGAGACATACAAGAACTTTAACACATAAACATTTACTAATCACACTAGCACCTAAGATGCTACTAAAATGTTGTATTCTATCATAATATTAAACACAATAACAATTAAACTCAAGCTTATGTTGATATTATTGTTTCAATTATTATATTTTTTTTTTTACAAGTGTGGAAAATTATATTAAAAGTGTGGATGAATCTACTAGTTTACAAAAGAGGGGCCATTACTATAACATTTGGAGGATTTGAAACAATATCAGAATTGGTGTTGCATCCTCCTTCCCTAACAAATCTAGGGTGATTGTATTTCACCGAATACAGATAGCATTAATACATATCGAGAAACAAAACATGATAGCAACAGAGCTCAACTACCCATCTCTAATTTTGCTCCAGAATTGCGTCTGGATGAGGTTAAATTCTAATTAGATATTAATATGTGAATTAAAATAATTATGTTGAATACATGTATATAGGAAGAGTTTTCACTCAAAACATGTCAACCCTTGCCTCCTTTGTTGTTTGTCAAGCCTCCTTAGTTTGTCAGGTTTCGATTAGACATAAACTAAATTTGTTGTGCCTTCCTCACACCCACAATTTTGAATAGTGGGAACGACATCTGTGCAAGCCTTTAGAGGGCGTGATCTGAGAAGAAGGTTTCTTGATCATGTGAGTCAGTGAGTCTTAACCAGCAACACTGATGTGAGGAGGTACCATCTTCAGCTCTCGACTTATGCTTGATTTCTCTCCCTATTTAACATTGCGTTGTATTAACACAATTGGGTTGTAACTAATAGTTCTTGTTGAATCCAATTGGTGTTTGGCATCGCTACGTGAAGGAGCTCGAGGTCTGTTTCATATGCTCATTCTAATCTCGCCTAGCTTTTGTGTTATATTTGTTTAGATTGTTTTATGTTTAGTAGTGATAATGGGTTGTACACCCACAAGGTCTTTTTGTCTTTGTGCTTGAGTGTTGATGTGAGAGGAAAAGGGGCGTTTTAGGATTGTTTTGTTCTGCTCTGGTTTTGTTCTACAGATTGTTTAGGTTGAGTGTAGTGGGTATTTGTTCTTCCTACTGATTCAGAAAGGTGGGACGTGGATCCAGTTTCTTTGTAATCATGGCTGGTGCATGGTTTTGAACCTTGTATTGTTGAGAGTTGCAAAGATAAATTGTTGGGTTTAATCCTGACTGAAGAATGTAATTGTCCTTATTTCTTGTATGTTATCATTTGGGATATTCGTTTCTTTGCAATAGAGAAGTTATTGTTTTTTCTCTCCTAATTGCAAAACCCGATTATTGTTTTTCCTCTGTATTGTTTCTTTTATATCTTTATGTACTCTGGATTGATTGAAAAGCTTAACCTAATTGGATAGGGTTTTCTTTCCTGTTTGGTTGTAATTTGCAGCAACATGGTTGCTTTGGGTTCTGGAATGGATGGATCCGAAGCAGTCCAATCTGAGAATGTTAATAAAAACCATGTTCAATTCTCAAGAGTGAAGCGGTGGGAGAGACCTTCACTTGAGGACAATCGAGGGCGGAGAAAATCAGTTCACTTGTGAATGGTAGACATCATGGTAGGAACTCCTTGTCTGCCCAGATTGTCGATGCTAGGAATTTTGCTTCCATAGTTGTGTTATGATCTCTAATTTTTGTGTTGTAACTAGTGGCTAGAGCCACCCTCACTTTCAACGGTCATGTAAAAGACCTCTTAAAGCCTTTGGCAAATACCTCTTAATATAATTCATATCTATGGAACATTGCAATCCACAATTTGTGCTCCTTCAATTGAGCTACATATATTCCTGCAAATTGCCATAGCTTTATATGAATTCCTGTAGGCATGTAAATGCCTACAGGTTACTTGTTTTGTTGCTTGTGTTGTTGCTTCACATGCTGAAACAAAGCATTTAAGGAAAATGATATGAAATTAATATTTCCATACAACATAGACTAGAATCCAAAATACCTGCTTATGAGCGGTTTTGAACCTTGGACGTGTAAATCACAAAGGCCTTTATTCATCTCTATGCTCTGCTAATTTGGCAGGAAAAATATGGCAAACAAACTTTGGCAACAAATGGTACAAAAAAGTTCCATAAGCGTTTTCACTCGAGGTTACTTACCGCTAAATTTATAAATTCCTACCTTGGCGTGGACATGGAGAGATTTAACCTAAGGTATTTAAATTAAATCCAATAGCAGAAAACATATCTGAAATTGAAGACAACTACGTGGATGCAAGAAATATTACTTATTGCCAACGAAATTGGCAGTAGGAGTAAAATTAAGAGGTGGAATATGCCGGTGTTAGTATATTCTTTGATTAAGAGGTGGAATATGCGGGTGTTAGTATATTCTTTGATTTTCTCGGACAAGTCGTCGATATTAAGCGAGAGGTAGTTGTTGATCTTAGTAGGGAGGTTGCTCATGTTCGTGGGATCAACAAATTTTTTCGTGGCGTTTCTTGTGACCATTGGATCTTCTTAATGGACCATGTGCGATCTATTTTTTTAATTTCATTGGTTTTGATTAAATTAATTTCCAATAAAATTATAGTCATTAGGGTTTTGGAATAAGATCTAACAATGTTTTTAATGAGTTAAGAACTTGTATTTAGTTAATAACAAATATTTAATATAAATAATAAATAATAAATATTTATACAGTGTGTACACATTAGAAATGCATAAATCAATGATTCTTTAAGATCAAATTTAAGCTTTTTATTATTATGGTGTTTTAAATATTAGGCTACATAAATTTTGGGTGTTTTTTTAAGTTTTTTATTATTATGGTTAAATAGTAAAAATCTTAAATATTACACTACATAAATTTTGGCGTCTTTTTAAAGTGTTTTACTATTATGGTTAAATGGTAAAAATCTTGACCAGTCATGTTTGTTTGTTTGTTGGTTTGGTTTTTTTTTTAGAGTTGTGTGAAATTATAGTTGGATATTTTATATTATAATATCTTGAAATAGATTTTAAGATTGAATATATATTTAATAGTGTTGTGTAAATGTGTCTCTAAAATAACATTTAAAAATTCTTATATTGTAAGATATTGAAACAATTTTTATCCTTATAAAATTTCCTTTATTTCATAAACTGATTTTGATGAATTAACAACATTCAAAACTTGAATTAACAAGAATATATTTGTTCTCTTTATGTCTTAAGAAACTTACTATGACAAGTTATAGTATGTTTTCAAGTGCCCAATTTTAACCCAATTTCACTGTGAATTGAAAAGGTCTCACAACTTGTTACTTTATGTTTCTAATATGCATGTTTACTAAGGACCCAATTTTTCTTTATGGCTTAAAAACATTTCAATGTAACTTGTAACTATGTCTATATACTTTGAAATTTGTTTTTTTGTGACTTTCTACATCGCCATATATCCAAAGAAATTTGGTTTCTTGTGACATCATATACCACGTCCAAGTTGTATAACGACTATAGCTTAATAAAAAACAACGTAATGGATGACAAGCATAACTTATTGTATTTAAATGTCCTACTATGAAGCACTAAACTTCACATTAAATTTTCACTCACTATTTTCATTGAATCATTGATGTGTTGGCCATTTTTAATAAGAAGAGTCATAAGTTTCTCAATTTTTGATCAATGTTTTGGAACCATATAAAAAAGTGTTGAGATAGAGAGTATTTATTTTTGGTATAAATATCTTTGTTTAAATATTTGTAACTTGTTTTGTTGTGGAATTAAAGATCTTCATTCCTAGATTTGTAATTTGTTATGGAATTAAATAATTTTATTTCAAAATTTATAAATGGTCTTGGAATTAAATAGTGTATTTTTAAGTGAATTTTTTGAAACCATATAAAAAAAGTGTTGAGATAGAGAGTATTTTTTTTTGGCATAAATACCTTTGTTTAAAGTTTTGTAACTTGTTTTGTTGTGGAATTAAAGATCTTCATTCTTATATTTGTAATTTGTTATGGAATTAAATATTTTTATTTCAAAATCTATAATTTGTCTTGGAATTAAATAGTGTATTTTTTTCTTTTTGAAATTTGTAATTTATTTTAAAAATATATATCTTTAATTTAAAATTTATTTACCTTAAAATTACATATCTCATATTTGTAACTTGTCTTATTTGTAACTTGTCTTGGAATTAAGTGGAATCATGAAAAAGGTTACTCCTTGTGTTTCCCAATGATACAAACCTCACATTGTTTCAAATTCTCGAGAATGGTCAAATTCTAGACTTGGGCACATCTTCTATGCCGAGATTAAATCAAGTTATGAAAAAAATGAACAATGATTGAGAATATGATAATCTCTTACAATAGGTAATGCAGGAAAGTGAGAGTCGGGGTCCTAACATTTCCCAACTCACTTCCATCTCCACCAAAAGAAACCAGCTCCATGGTTGAACTGAGGAAAAATTAAGTTGTATGCAATGAGGGTGTCGAGGTAGAGAAGTGAATTATCAGTGGGATCGACTAGGAGTTTTAGAGGGCAGGCTATCAGCTAGTTTATGGGAAAAAGAGTGGCTACATCATTTCCAATTTCCCTGTATTTCTTTTCTCTTGTTGAATACATACATATTTGATGGAATGTAATGTGTTATTTGTAATGGAATATGTTGGGTGTGTTAGGTCTACTATCCTTCTCGATATTATGCCATCCCTCTTGTAGGAAAATACCCTTAACGCTGACACAACTCTGTGCATTAGCTCACACCCTTTCCTCTTTTCTACAAAGCGCTGCTTCAAATCTACGAGGAACTTACTCATTCATCATATGGAACTTATTATGGAAACTTTCATACTGCTACTATTCCATGGAATAATCTTATAGCCGAATTTGTTGCCTCCATGTATTAGAGCGCCCACTGAGTCTACTAATGTGAAATAATAACAAGCTATGTGAATTCATGTGTAAGATCATATGTAGTGCAACTTCATCTATCCACCACGCTTCCGCTGCGAAACACTCATTAAGATATGCCAATGGTCTTTTGATTGTAGGTAGCCAATTAGATGTCAAATAATGTGGGAATGCCAACGGTCTCAGTAGATAAATTTGCTAATGGATTTCTACACAAACCATTTCCCGAATTAGGTTTAAGGTTTATGATCACTAGTGGTGAACGAATCTAGTGATATGCGCATGAACTTAGATAAATTGATGCCTCTATTGTCGAGACAAGAAGAGGGTGGACATGTGGGGGCATTAAACAACAAAGACTCTTGGACGCCTAAGAAGAGCATAGGTTCCTGGCTAGCGAACCAACATATGCGGTTAAAAGTATCACCTCCTAGTCATTCCTCAACCAATGCAATTTGAGTGCTTGCATTGGTAACCATTTTTTCTGTTTCCCATCTTAGTTGAAACAAATGGCTTTACCACATACAAATTGTTCATGGAGTTATTAATGAAAATAACCTGCTTTAATACCACTATCAAACAAAGGATTGAATAACTCCATGGATTTATTTTTTATTAATGCGAATCATATATAAATATATTGAGAGATGACTCTTGGTTTCATCTTCCAGAGCTCTGATGACTCTTGACATTCACTTGTGACTCTTCATATTTCCTTAAATTAATATTTACAACTATTTCACAATAAACCATAATCCCAAGAATTAGGTAGCTAACAATCATACTCTCCCATATTAAGGGCAAGAGCAATGCCTTGGTAGATTGTCTAGCAAATGAGGGAGTCAACAAACCCAACATATCAAATGTATGGCTTTGGAATGAAGGAATTCCTCATAAACATAGGGAGCATCGCATAAGGATAAACAAAATTGACAATCTCCACCCAGATAGGATGTTAATGGGTAGGGCATTTACCTCTCATGCATGTCATATCGTTGCCACCACACCGTGCATTGATGACACAAAGGTAAATGATTGTAATTTGGGGTCTATTGTTGATTACGAGGAGAAGGGACAAGGGGGGAAATACGAGACTCGTGGCACCATATAAATGTATAATGCAAGGACCACCATGAATGTTGAAAGGAGGGATGCATGGTTACGGGAAAGTTCTAGAAGCAATCACAATCATCATTTCTTGGTGAGGCGGGGAAGGAAGGACTCCGACTTTATGATTTTGTTGGAAGAGAGATGCCTTCTTGTATATGGTGACCAAAGCTTGTTTTCAATTGGTTCGATCTCCCTAGAGTATAATAGTAGGCACAAATATGGCATTGGGATCCTAATGTTTTCAAGGCACACCTCCACTCTGTTCCAAGTATCCTTGTATGCAATTCCCAACATTTGTCTTTGTTGCTTTGGATTATACTCTTGGACTATTCTAGGTTTTGTTGTTTGTTTACTACCCTTAGTGAATTGGGTAGTTCAATGGCTTGCTTAGCTTTGGATGTTCTGTTGGTCGTCTTTGGGAGGAAGATAGAAAAATTTAATGAAATGTCTAGTCAATTTCCCTTCCCCTGTTTCATACTAGTTCGGTCTGTGGTGTTGTTAAAGTGGGTCTTAGGTCTCTTTTGAGGATTTTGCTATTATGTTAGGATGACTATCAGGGTTGGAAGAGAAGGGAGAGGTCGTAAGAAAAACAATGGTGTTAGTTCTTGAAAGGCCTTAACCTCCAAGAAACCTAGACATACTTCCAAGGTTGAAAAGGAGGCATGGGAGGCTATTATCAAGAAAAATGCTCTGAAGTTGCCAAGATAAAGGTAGAGGAGATTGACAGATTAGTTGGAGGGAAAAAATAGAATCTAATGGATTCCTAGGTCTTGAAGGAAGTTGAGGGATGGGTAAAAGACCCAATGTACTCCAAAACTAGGAAGACAAATTTGATTAGGATTGCATAAACTTATTGGATAGTTAAAACTCTAATTGCTCAGGGCTTAAAAAAAAAACAAGAAGAATATTAGGATATCCTACATACCATTAGTATCTTTGAAGGAAAATTTGAGGCTGTGCAATACAATGTTTAGGATTGGGATTTTAGTTGCACAATTTGCAGAGGAGAATACAAGAAAAAAGAATGAAGAGTGATCTATTGAATCAATCGATACCCAGACTAACCCAATTGAGATTAATGAAGATCCTCAGCCCTCTAGTACTGCACATGAGGAGGTCAAGGAGGATAAAGTGTTGTTGGAAGTGGCAGTGGCTGAAAGTTCTAACTCTCCCATTGCTTGATGTTTGCATTGTTTGGTAGTTTTTTTGACTAAAATGATTAATTATAGAATGATAACTATGTTGTTTCTTTCTTTATGCAAATCACTGTTTTGATGGAAAATATTGAACAATTTGATCAAACACAAAAATCCCCAAATGGTAGAGGGGATGTGGTTTCCTTTAAGGTATAGGCAAGACAGGCCTCTACCAGTGACAATTGTAAATATGTTTTTGGTATATATATGTGACAATTGTAAATATGTTTTTGGTATATATATATATATATATATATATATATATATATATATATATATATATATATATATATATATATATATATATATATATATATATATATATATATATATATATATATAATTGTTTAATTATAATCATTAATATAAAAGTAAAATTACTTAATTTATTTAAAAGTTGAGTTAATGTATTTAGATATAAAGTATATTAATATTAAATTTTATATTCAATACTTAATCATAATTACTAAGTAAGATTGTTTAATTTATCGAGTTTAAGTTGAGATTGAATTTGTGTTTCAATATATAATAATAATAATCTATTTTTAAGGTCACCACCAAGCCAAACACTAAAGTGGTGTATGAGATTCCTTTGTTTGTGGGACAAGTAACCTTCTTCTACCCATTTAACTATTACTAAAGTCTACAGAGGTGTACATACCCTACCCCCTTTGGATTTTAACTTATGACCTTAAAAAAAACACATGTACTTAACCATTAAACCCACTGAAATTATTAACATCAAATTATTATATATGTAATGAGTTTATCTATTTAAAACTAAAACTATAATAAATATAATTCTAAAATTTATATTTCAATATAAAATATGTTACCATCAAATTATATATAAAATAAGTTTATCTATTTAAAAACTACAACTATAATAAGTATAATTCTATATTTTTATTTAGTATTTAATCACTATAAAAATATGACTAATTCATCTATTTAAATCAAAATTGAGGTTCAATTTATTTATTTAAATAAAAATATATTAACATTAGATCATATGTTTAACATTTAATCATTAATATAAAAGTAAGATTAATTTATCTATTTAAATCCTAAACCAAACCATAGTAAGTATAATCATATATTTTGGACTATTTAAATCCTAAACCAAACCATAGTAAGTATAATCATATATTTTGGATTGAGGTTGAATTCATGTGGAGATGTAGATATGTTAACTTTTGAATATATGTTTAATTACTTATGACAAAGTAAGATTAGTTTATCTATTTAAATCCTATACAAAACTATTTAAATCCTAAACCAAACCATAGTAAGTATAATCATATATTTTGGATTGAGGTTGAATTCATGTGGAGATGTAGATATGTTAACTTTTGAATATGTGTTTAATTACTTATGACAAGTTGATATGCTTACAATTAAGTGTTTTTAAGATTCTAAACCATTTTAAAGTATGTGTAGTATATATTTATTAAATTGTGGATTTAATTGTATGTTTTTTTTTTTTTATCTAGGGGAATTGGTAACGACGGTGGTATCTAGTTTGTGTGACACGGGGTTGAATCTCATTGGTTGCCTTATAACTTTTAGGGAAAACTCTAGATAAGACGAGATTTGAACTCGTGACCTGCTTAGCAGCACAAACGCCTTAACAACTTGTTCGTTGGCCACTAGACCACACCCTTGCAGACAAAAGGTATGCGGGCTTGGCCCAATTAAGCCTTGTTCCACGACTAGACCACGTTCTTGCTCGGGTTTGAGCACAAAACCCGACCTTCATTGCAAGAACGACTTTACCATCCAACCGCCTCCGCCAACCTTAGATTTAATGGTATGATAACTTTATGTATATTTTAAATTATTCCAAAGAAATATTAAACAAATTCAAAAATATTTTATAGCTTATAATCTTAAAATTGAAAAGTAACACCTCTTATCCTATCTGTATCATAAAAGTGGATCTTTCCCTTATTAAGAATATGGCTATGATGAGTTGTCTAATATATAAACATAAAATAATCAACATGAAAGACAACATGGTTTCTAAGATTGCTTCAAACTTCAATGAAAGTCACTCAGGCCTCAAGAGGTAGGAAGATGTCAAGACTTGGCTAAATTATGGGGAGATAGAGAAGATAACTAACGGTGCAAGAAAGGTTAACATAAAGATGCTTAGAGTTTGCTAAATTATTGGGGAATAGTGGAGAATGTCACTCTGCAAAATATTGATATTATTAAAAATACAATTACATCTAAATTTAAGGAAAAAATATATCACACAAATAATTTTACAAAAAAGTTTGGCAATATTATTTCCCACTTTTATCTTATTTTTTAAAAATATTATATTTCTTATTTATCTACATAATGATGTTCTTGTTTTTTTTTAATTATTTATAAATTGTAGCATCATTAACTCCTCTCTATTATAAATTAACTTTATTCGTTTTTTTATTTATTCGTTTTTTTTTTTATCAAATTATGATGGATTTTTCATCCATTAGCCAATATGGATTGAACTTGAACTTATCTTTTTTATTTGAAAAAAAAGGGACACATGGTTCGAGACATCCCTATCCCAATCCAAGACTTATCCCTACTATCCCAATCCAAGTCCTATGTCTACCCTCTTTATAACATCTTCAAAATTTGAAGACCGATCCAATCTCTTGGAAACACCATCCTTTCCAACTAAATTTTTTTCAAGTAGGGATTAGTTCAAGTGTCTCTATCACAAAGTTTAGCCTCTCGTATTCCCAACATTAAAAAAGCCAAAGGATACATCCTACTTAACTTCCCCATATTTCTCTCGAGCAGGAAAATCTCACGTCAGTTTTAAAAGATGACTGAATAAAATGATATGATTGTTATGAAAACACCTCGGTGACTTTTATGAAAGGTTATGGTTGTTAAGTTATTTCCTTTATTTTTATTATGTATTACATTTTACTATTTATTATATATTTTTATTATTTTTTAATTTGTTCTTTTATTTATATAACATTCTTTTTATCTCAAAATAAAATTGAAGTTTTCACTCACTATCACATTATTACTTTGAAAAACTTATAAATCAACTAATTTTTAATATTTATGTTTGTTA
Organism: Picea abies; assembly: GCA_900067695.1. Taxonomy (NCBI): domain Eukaryota; kingdom Viridiplantae; phylum Streptophyta; class Pinopsida; order Pinales; family Pinaceae; genus Picea; species Picea abies. Next base: position 11,487 of record CBVK0100115512.1, read on the forward strand.
TTATATAAGTTTATGAGAAAAGAAGGCTTCCCTAATTCCATAAACAACTATATAAAAATAAAATTGAAGTTTTCACTCACTATCACATTATTACTTTGAAAAACTTATAAATCAACTAATTTTTAATATTTATGTTTGTTATTATATAAGTTTATGAGAAAAAGAAGGCTTCCCTAATTCCATAGACAACTATAGACAACTCTATCCATATTGAATTTTAAAGTTGGAGGCACTAATTCTATTTAGTCACTAGTCAACATACATGCATGCAACATCATAGACAAAAAAATTCCAACACTTCAATAGAGGAGACAACTATTTCTTGGGCTTTTCACCTTCAAGAATAGTTTCATAAATCATCACCATCAACGTCATAGACAAAAAAATTTTAATAGAGGAGACAACTATTTTTTGGGCTTTTCAACTTCAAGAATAGTTTCATAAATCATCACCACCAATGTCATAGACAAAAAAATTCCAACACTTCAATAGAGGAGACAACGATTTCTTGGGCTTTTCACCTTCAAGAATAGTTTCATAAATCATCACCACATGTGATTTATGAACATAGACCAATCAACAAATATCACTTTTTAATGGAAAGCACCCAACCCCTTAATGTTGAAGGTAAAATTAATAATCTTTTAACCTTGTTTAGGATTGCCTAGCTCTAAAGGCCCCAATTATAGTTTTTTGTCTTCTTTTCAAGATCTCTCTTTCCACCTTTTGTTGTGCAATGGGAAAATAATGCCTTATATCAAGTGCAAATGGATTAACACTTGACTAGTGTCAATATCTAACCTTACTTCTATCCCAATCCCCTAAGCCTTAAGCATATATGATATCTTTCTTCATTTCTATGGTAAAACCACTTTGATTCCTCCTCGGTCAATACTGTAAAATTTTCATTAACTTGAAGACAACTAGAGGGGGATAAAGGTTCAATAATATCCAGATAGGGATATGTAAGGGTTCATTCCTTCGCATGAACTAGGGTTTGTCCAAACCCTCCCATTTCACCCCCCACCCCCGGACTGTTGATTTTTCATAAGAGATGATATTGTATGTGAATGAATATCTTA
>CBVK0100115542.1:0-22401 GCA_900067695.1 Picea abies
TGTCTCTTTTGCACAACCACCCTTTTTAAATTTGCAATTGAAAAATAAACAAGATGCCCAGATATACTATGATAAACCGCATTCCCAACAACTTGCACAACACAAATATGAGGTATAATACAACATTGGGTTACCTTTTACAAACAGATTTTGCATTTTCGGGGTTTTACTATGCATCTCTTGACTATGTTTGCACAGAAGAGTCTTTTATGACTCTTAATAGAAAACTGACCTTGGTTTATCTCCTAACCCACCATCTTCTGATTCATCAAAATGACATAAATATTTGTGCATAGGAATCATCATTTTTGGAGTGTAAATGCACTACTAATTGTACAAATAGGTTATACATATTGGAATGCTCAATTTACAGCTTAAATCCTAAATTATTGATCCTTAACCAACTTTGAGCATGCAATTTAATATAGCCAACTTTAACAATTTGGAACTTTGGTTTTACAATGCAAATATTATCCATTATGCACACCATGTAGGCTTATGTCTCAAAATGACAATATAAGTTTATAGAGAGGTGTGAAATCACAAACTACAACTTATGCAAGATGAACCACCAACGTTGGCTGAAATTTGAGACTAGGGCATGCATTTCAGGCTGAGGCAATTTTCCTTTCAAATTTACATGAAATCCAAATTCTAGTTGCATGAAAACAACCTCTCATGTTCTTCATTTGAGCATTAGATGCATAGGTAAATTTACCATTTATGTAACTCCATCTTAAAAATTATAAAACAACTTTTGGAGATATGGGTTGCTAAGAATTATTTGGATTGGTGGATCGTACTGAATGAATTTCAAAGGTCTAGGTGGGGACTAAGGCATTTTACAATGTTGGCACAATGGTAGGCAAGTTAGAAGATACAGGCATCTAACCCATTTTGACTTGCCAACTGGACAATGAAAGTATGGGAAATGAAATCAATCACACCATAAGCATGTGGTCTCATCGTAGTTTTTGAAGGATATATGGATGGCTAAGGAGCGTGAGGTATCAACTCATACAATGTGCCAGACTAAAAATAAACCGAATCTATATGTTGAGAACACATTATAACTTTCTCTTCAGTGAAAATTCCCGAAATAGCTACAACTTTTGCAATATTAGGAAATAAATACTTAACAACCAATCCACGATAAGTTCATCTGTAAGTATAGCTCTGATGAGCCTATGTCAATATCTCTACTCGTGGATATGATCGAAGTATGAGTAGAAGTATTCTAACATAAATATGTCAAAAGTTTGGTTCTAGTTTCATAAAGGATCGAAAGTTGGAAATGGGTCAAAAATGCCATTACTAGGGATGAAGAATCGTGAAAGGAGTAACTTGATAACTCAATGTACCATTTCACAGTGCTCCCAGTGAAGGTTTTTCGTAAAAGATGTAACCTAGTACTATTATCCACTAAGGATTTTAAACAACACCATAAGTGAAAGGTCATAACATGGGTAGAAGGATATTCCCTAGACTTTCCATCAAACTTGGGTATTTATGATGGTAATATTGTAGGAATAATTGTCCAGAGGGATAAATATAGTAAGTTCAAGGTATCTAATAATGGTAAAAAGGGGTTGGAAAATGTATTATAATGGATAAATGACGGACATATATGTCCTAATGAAATTATAGATCCCCCTGGCCCACTACCCTAGGAACAATACTACCCCTAGTAATAGTAGGAAAGATAAATATTGGGCCAAACCTAGTATTAAGGTTTCAACCAAAAGGAAAACTTGCATTAGGTGTAGATGAAGTACCTAAGGACATACTTAAAACAAGAGGAAACCAGGTGTAGATGAAGTACCTAAGGACATACTTAAAACAAGAGGAAACCTACTATCGACCCTGAAACCAAGGCTTTGTCCCCAATTGAAAATGAAACCGAATGTAGGTACCTATGGAGTCATAGGGGGTGTACTAAATATAGGTAAACTATTGGAAGGAAGATATGTGACTGGTGATATTCCTTAAAAAGTAACACTTGATGCCTAAGGCATAGATGTGGGAATGACTATTGCACTAACTAGTGGAATGGAAGAAACAAATATGGATTCTCTGGACACATTGGGTGAAGCATGAATAGGTCCTCCCATAGTGGATGACCCACTAAGGCATGACATCGTGTGAGAACTATTCAAAAAGTAAAAAGGGTCATTGAAACAAAGTCCACTGAATGAAACAGGTAAAGGGTATGTAAACTCTATCAAAGGGAGATTAAAACGAAAAGGGGGATTTTCATTAGTGAATTCAATCTCTATGTGTTAAACCTACTCTAAATATGATATGTGAGACTCAATAACTATGTTTGTGTCATTTGGTGCGGACAGCCATCACCTTATGGTTGGTGATTCCTTGGTCTCAAGAGGAAACCCTCACTACCTATGAGATTGACGAAGAGGTTGGTCATCCATGGTGAAAGATGTGTTTTAAATGAAACAAAAACAATCCTAGTATAATTATACATAAAAACATATCACATCCTCTCAAATCTACAAGCTCCAATAAACAAGCAACTAACAATCAAATGGGCCTTCTGAAAACCAAACTTTCAAGGTGATAAAATCCCTAAAACCTAGCTAACAAAGGTGTAAGAGATAGTTATTGTAACCTTCATGCAAAAATAACCCAAGGTTCAAGTACCCTCATGAATTTTGGAACCACCTAGGGGAGGTGAAACAAACATTTTACATCTTCCTCGGGTTCTACAAGCATTTCCCTCTTGTAGTCAACAATGTGATTCCCTAGGAAAAGTCACTATGCTACCACTTCATAATCAGCGACTAGGTGGAACTCTCATGGGTCAGGATCACACATGTGGGCAAGGAAACAAATCCCAAATCTTATTATAAATGATATCACCCATAGGAAATAACACTTCTAGAAACCCTCGTACACATAGTAATCTAACAAACACCAAAAGCAAGAGGAGAGGGGATATATCTCCACTTGCTTCTAGTGTGACCTCATGCTTAAAACAAGTGTTATTGGTGCTTCCTAGATATAAATCCTTGTTACTAATGGATTTCACACTCATTAATCAAATCCTAGTTCAGTCATGTGGCCTTAGAGAATTAATTCTTGAACCCTACACCAAGGCCCTAGAACCTAGACTAAAATGTATTTGTTATAAAGAAAACATCTAGTTCTCTTTATATTAATGTTGTTTTTAGGTGTATTTTTTAGTCAAGGTAAAGAATGAACTTCAGTGATGTTCTTGACTCTTTCAATTAAGTGAATTTATTAAGGTGAAAAAAATGCAAGAGAATGCAATTTTCATTTCTATTCAATGAACATTGTGTAACTAAAAGAGAGAAAGAGTTTTTTTTTTCACTTTTCAAATAAAGGTGTAGCTATCACTCATAAATAAAACTACCAAAATATTTTTTTTGCAAGAATTTCCAGATCTTTAAAATCAAACTAACTCCAACACACATTTTTTTCTAAAAAATCATTGAATGCCTAAAAAAGATATGAAAAGATATAATGTAATTCCTTTTAACCCTTTCACAATTCAAACAAGATAAGAGTGAAAATACCTAAGACGATTAAGAAAATTTAAAGTAATCTCTTTTTAAACTCTTTTCTAATTCAAATGAGATAAAAATGCAAATACCTAAGGTGCACATGCTAGTCAATGATCACCACCAACTTTTCAAAGAAGTACTCAATCAAATAGGTAGAAATAGAGAAAACCAAAAAATATGAAACAAATGGTGCCAAATCAATGAAACCTATATCTCAATGAGACCTTTCCAATGGTATAAGTCACACCCCAAATGGAGTTTGGAATCAAATGTTATCATGAAAATACTGAAAGGGTATTCTAACTACAGACTTGGCCACACATATCTAGTTGCAATAAGTGACCAAAAATGTATGGTCATGGGTTTATGTGTAGAAACAAGCAATTGGTCACGTATGTCCCTTGAAATAGTCATGAATGTAGGGGAAATGGGGAATTTCATCCAAATAGCCACCCAAAACTTGATCAAACATGCATGCAAACACTCAATATTTAATAGCCACCCACTACTAACTACTAGCAATTTTTACAACTCCAACTTTCCTATATATTATAGTTGATTGGAATGGTTACAAAAGATTCCTTGATATACTAGAGAATCTGCTAGATGTATCTCACTTGTACACATAAGCGAAACAAGTCTCCATTATATTAGTAGAATGAACAATATAGTATATCCCATGTGCAAAACAAATGACAAATCTCCTAAATCATAACCTTCGTCACCACAACTACTAACTACTAGTAATTGTTAAAATAACCACTCCAACTTTCTTATCTATAGGTGAGTGGAATGGTTACAGAAGATTCCTTAATATACTAGAGAATCTGCGAGATGTAGCTCACTCATACAAAAGGGTCTACACCTTTAGAGATACATGTAAAGGGTTGGAGCTATTGGGCATAGAGTGTGAATACGATGTCTCATTTGCTTCTATGTACTAAGGTTTTGGTTGAACTCTATACTCAAGCTTATGCAACCACATAGCTTTTGCAAAGTCACCTTTTTTTATCATGCAAGCACCTTAAAAATGATAAAAAGTCAATGAATACAGTCCACTTTGAGGGGGAAACCTCCTTTTACAATATATCCAATTCATAAGACAATATATGATTATCCCAAAACTAGGTATCCTTGGTATATATCGGAGACAAATGGTACAATTATAACGAAAGGGTACATTTAAAGGTTGTAGCCGACCGATTAATATAACACTAGAAATTTAATAACTCAGTATCTAGGGCTTAATAAGGGGCTTTATTCTTAACACAGGGCCTTGTCTAGGGCTTAACATGCCCCTGCCCTTCAAACAAGTGTTGTCCTCAACACTTGACTAATGGCAGGTGTTTTTGCAAAAATAAATCATATTCCCATGTCGCGTCTTCCATTGGTAGGTTCTTCCATTTGACGAGGTACTCGGTAACTACTTGATTTCGTAGCTTCTTAATCCTTGTTTCAAGGATTTTTTCTCGTTCTAGTATGATTTTCCCTTCTTTGTTAATCTTTGGTAAAATAGTTTGGACTGAGATCTTGTCACCGATTACCTTCTTTAAAAAGGAAACATGGAAGACTGGATGTACACGTGAAGATGGAGGCAACTCCAATTTGTAAGTCATACTTGCAATCCTCTACAACACCTTATAGGGCCCATAATATTTGGGTGCTAATTTTTTTCCCTTCTTTTGTTACTTGAGGGACATCTATTTATATGGTTGTAGGCTCAAAAATAACCAATCCCCTACTTTGAATTTCCTTTCACTGCGATGTTGATTTGCATGTTGTTTCATCATGTTTTGTGTTACAACCAAGTTGTTCTTCAATAGTCTGATAACCTCTTGTTGGTGCTCTATGTGGCTCTCCACTGCTTGAACCTTTGCAATCCCTTTCAAGAGTGACGTGATGGATGGAGTATGATATCCATGAAGTGCCATAAATGGGGACATTTTTTATGAAGTATAGAAGGATGTCTTGTACCACCATTCTGCCAAAGGGAACCACTAGAGCCATTGTGTATATTTATTAAATGCAAAGCATCATAAATAACCTTCTAGACATTTATTCACAATCTAAGTTTATCGATCACATTGAGGATGATAAGATGAGTTGTGAGCCAATTGAGTACCCAAACAAGAAAATAATTCAGTCCAAAACTTTCAGGTGAAAATTGGATCTCTGTCGGTTACAATAATCTTGGGGATTCCATGTAGCTTTTGAACTATTTCCATGAATGTTGTGGCTACTATACTTGCTTCAAAAGGATGAGAAAGAGAACAAAAATGAGCATACTTTGTCAGTCAATCCACTACTACCATGATGACATTATTTCCTTTAGATTTGGGTAAACCTATAATAAAATCCATTGAAGCTTCTTCCCAAAGTTGACTTGGTATAGCTAATAGTTGTAGGAGAGATGACATATGGATTGTCTCTCCCTTATTTAGTTGGAAAACCACACATTTAACCACAAACTTTTGAACATCGGTTTTAATACATGCACAGACAAAAAAAAACAACAACAACAACAACAACAACATTTTTGATGATGTGGTAGGTGTTCAAGAACCCTAAATGTCCTCATATAGGAGAAGTGTGCAATTCCAAAAGGACCTTTTGTTTGAGTTGGGAGTTCTTACATAAATATAGGTGATCGTGATATGATAACAAATCATTCTTCCACACAAATTTATCTAATGTACCAATGTCCTCTTGTATCTATGGAATGATATTGCATACCTCTTGATCTTGCTTCCATTCTATCATTGCTTCTTCCACCCAACCAAATTGCGGAATTGAAATAGCACATAATAAACCCTCTTATTATTCTTCTTTCCTTGAAATTACATTTGCCACAATATCATGCTTTACTTTTTTGTATATAAATTCAAAGTCATAACCTAGCATCTTTGTAACCCATTTTTGTTGCTCTTTTGAAGATAAGTGTTCCTCCAAGAAGTACTTCAAACTAACATGATATGTTTTTCCTTTGAAGTGTCTTCCTATTAGGCAAGGGCACCATTTCTTAACTACATGTAGTATGGCCAACATTTATTTTTCATAAATGAGTTTCAGTAAGTTTTTTCCTCTAAGTAGGTTACTTTCAAAGGCAAGGGGCCTTTCTTCCTGCATTAAAACTGCACCAATGCCAAGGCCCGAGGCATCACACTCCACAATAAAGGTTTTTTGTGAAGTCATGTGTTAATACCTAGACAAAGCCCCATTTTATGTGTAAAACCCCGTATTAATCCATATATATTGAACTATTACATTTATAGTATTATAATTGTATGTCAGCCATAACCCTTCATGGTACCCTTTCATTATAATTGTACCCTTTGTATCCTATATATATGCCAAGGAGACATAGTCTTAGGATCATATTATCTCAACTCAAATTGTATTCTGAATTGGATATATTGTACAAGGATCATAACATTTGGTATCAAAGCATCGGTCCTACAATTTTGCTACTTCAAGCGAGTCATCTTGGCATTTTCACTATAAATTTTTTTCGGGCCACATCAGATAACGAAACTTGGTGGTTATTTAGAAGTCATCTCTAGGTACCTGTGGTTGAAATTTCAACTTCTGAGTCGTTATACTTTAGGAGATATTCTATGTGGAAGATAGGGTTTGTTGATTACTCATATAATTAGTCTCAAACATGTGGTTTGGGTAAAACAATCACATCTTCTTCAATGAGGATACAAATTATGTAAGACATGTTTCATTTGAAAGAGGACAATCCATACCTTTTTTGGTATAAATTATAAATTCAGGTGCTAAATACTGGACACGTGGCATTCCGTACAAGTTCACTGTCCTGGAAAGGTGAAAATCAACAAGGTTTGGGAAAGTTACCCTAATTTTCCCTTGGCACATATGATTGTGGTTAGACCTGTGGAATTGTTGAGAACACATTTAAGAGTACTAGAATCAAAATTTCAAACTCAAAAGGGCCTAAATTTCAGAAATACATCATAAGGAAGGTCGCACAGAAGGACAAACTACAAATTAAGGGCTTAAAAGGTATGCAACTTACAATTGACATAACTTTTTATTGGAAGATTTGTTTTTGGTGATTCAAAAATTGTAATAAAGAGGAAAAAGAAGAGAATTGTTATTTTCTCAATTGGATCCAAAGGCTCATCCAAAATTTACTTCACTAGCTAAAGCTCTAGAGAGCTCAATCATGATTGAAGATGAGATCGATGAGATCGATGAGATTTATCACGAGATGGAAAAGAGGATCACTGAAAATAGGGAACAAATGGAACATAATATGGATGAAATGGAAAACAAGATGGATAAGATGATGAATGAGATAAAAAAAATATGGATGAAATGGAAAATAAGATAGATAAGAAGATGGATGATATGGAAAAAAAGATGGATGAAAATCAGAATGACATTAAAGAAGAAATGCAAAAATTGATGAAGGAATTGAAAATTTTAATGTCTTCCATGATATTGCATGCTCAAGATGAGAGACTTTGTAAAGGAAATATCAAAATGTGAGGAACTCGAAAAAATAAAGGCAGTATTCTGGTTGAACAACTTGTCGATAATAAGCAATTTTCTAGTGGATTTAATTCTAATAGTGGAGTTAATTATGAAGGGTTTATTAAACTCAACTTTTCTAGGATTGAATTAAATAATTTTGATGGAACAAAGGAGGAGAGATTTTGTAGCAGCCATCTAGGCCATGGTGTCAAAGGAAACTTCAGAGAGAGTGCCTCTTTCTTTGTACTTGCATTTGAAGAAAAGAGATCCGAGTGGCCTCACCTTCTAGCTGGGTTTTCTCCCGTAGTCCCGGGACATATCTTGTGTTTATTTGTGGATGGTGTGTGAGTATTTTTTTATGTTCTCTATTCTTTTTATTTCGGTTATTTCGTACATTTGAAGCAAAAAACCAGTAAGTAAAGAATCTGAGATCTAAAGGAAATTAACCTTCATAATAAAGATTCCAGTATTTTATTAGCTCTATTGTGACAATCGGTCTAGTGGAAATCCATTGTAGTTTATGGATCATATTGGTATAAGATCATTTTTTCTTGGGGTGTTTGTGGAAAGTTGCAAGGATTCATGAATCAGTTTAAGAAGAAAGTCCCAGAACCCTAGCGATGGTCGGCGAGTCCTTTCATAACAACCCTCGAGATCCTATAGAGGAGCGATTTGCGAGGCTAGAAGAACAAGTCACTGACATATCTCGCAATATGTTTCTTGGGTGTGCGGGAGTGATTTTCCTCAAGAGATACAAGCCCGAGACCCAACTTTCTATACTTGGACCTCGTCGGGGACATGCACTGAAAAATGATCAAGAGCAGCTTGCTCTGATACCGCTGATCCAGATTATTTTTGGCATGAAATGAGAGCTAAGATATAATAAAGAAATGTACAAAGATATATCAAATATCCAATAATATAACTGAGATTTATTGAATATATAACCATAAACACAGAGATACAATAATACACAATTTCTATTGATGAGTGAAATGTACAAAACTGTAGAAATACATAGTGAAAGACTCGCTAGAATGATGACATCTTATCTATGAGAAGAGATGTGACGGTTACTCACATTCGTAAGAAGATGATTGTTACAATGAGGCTCCAAAGGCCTTTTAACATAAAGAAAATCCAAAACCCCAACCTTGGAAGATTAGTTTGGGGTATCAACTTCCCAAGGGTGTAACTTTGGCATACGATCTATGTTTGGGGTGCACGATAGCTCGTTGGAAAGGTATCGACGGGTAGCTTCATTTTAGGGGCTCGATTTAGAGCCTTTAAATATCGTTGAAGTTCTCGATCGAAAAAAAAAATCGTTTAGGCCCTCAAAATATCCCCGAAAGTTCAGGAACCGAAAAAACTGCTAAAAATAGTAAATTGCCAAAGCATTGTTTTGAGCCAGTTGGAATATGTGGGTGGTCACTGATATCCTCTTGGATCAAGAACATAAACTGGAAGAATGAGGTAGCTTATCTTTGAAAAGAAATAGATGTTGGCTATGCTTCATTTGCAACCAGCTTTACATCACACTCCATTGCATGCTTAAAGGGTCTCGTTCACCTCAATTATATATGAGAGAGTGAGAGGAGAAAAATTCCCATGATGCATGTTCAACATATCTCTATTTGTCCATCTCCTTTGTAGATTCCAACAAAGAATTCTTAGTTTAGTACTTACTACAATGATCCAGGTAGATATCAGTGGCTACCCACCTCTTCCACTGGCTCATCACGGTTCGCCATCTTGGTTGTTTTTTGTCGTGATTTTCACGTCCTCAACTTCCCAGATCATTTTTTAGGCCTTAAATGATGTTTTTATTTTTTCCATTTAGGGGCTATGGGTAGCCATGGACATCCCTGGTCCTGCTAGCAATTGTACTTCTCATTTAGATATTTCCAACAAGCTACTGCACACCCCAAATGGAGATTGTGTGCAAACGTCGTGCCCCCGAAAATTTAGCGTATCAACTAACCACCTTTGGGCCTGTAAACCTTTTGGCACTTTGCCTCACAGTGTTAGGGTTTTGGACAATTAAGCTTCTTGATTTATGTTACAAAGTCATTATTCTAGTCTCTTGAGATATCTTTTTATGAATGAGCACATGCAACCACTAGTCTAATATAACTAGACATATTATGTCCTACAATATCTAGTCCCCTATATAACTCACAACATGCAAGGGGTAAATTATTTTGAATATTTTTAAAAGTGCTAAGTGACATAAAATCATCTAGATAATTTTTCAGAATAATTCTCCCTCTGATAGGACTAGTTGCATCATCAAATTGCTCATGATTTAGTATTTGTTTTTCAAGAGCTTCTTAATATTTGTCAATAGGATAAAACCATCTTTGATTATTCCATGGAAGAAGAAGCCCAAGCTCGAATGCTTCAAAAAATCTAGCTCTAAAATGATGCCCAAATCGTGGGACTCCTTGACACTTATTCTGAGTTGATGTTATCAAAATATGTTTGATATTCATTATACTAACCTCCATAATAAAATAAATTCTATCATTAATTTCTAAGGTCCCATGAACTTCACTTGTCCTATTATTTAGGAATTTGATGATTTCATAGGCAATTTTAACTTTGTCCCATAATTGCTCCCAAGATCTTTTCACCTTCATGCTCACATTTCTCTCCATATTTTTTGTTCCCTGAAGCACATTGAAGTAGAATGAACAATATAGTATCACATATGCAAAACACATGACATAACTCCTAACTCGTAACCCTACTCACCACAACTACTAACTACTAGCAATTGTTACAATAACAACTCAAAACTTCCTATATATTATAATTAATTGGAATGGTTACAAAAGATTTCTTAATATACTATAGAATCTACTAGATGTAACTCACTCATACACATAGGAAAAAAAGTCTCCATTATATTAGTAGAATGAACAATGTAGTATATCCCATGTGCAAATCACATGACAAAGCTCCTAACTCATAACCCTTGTCACCACAACTACTAACTACTAGTAATTGTTACAATAACCACTCCAACTTTCTTATCTATAGATGATTGGAATGGTTACAGAAGATACCTTAATATACTAGAGAATCTTCCAGATATAGCTCACTCATACAAAAGGGTCTACACCTTTAAAGAGAAAAGTAGAGGGCTGGAGGTATTGGGCATAGAGTGTGAATAAGATATCTCATTTGCTTATATGTACTAAGGTTTTGGTTGAATTATATACTCAAGCTCATGCAACCTCATAACTTTTGCGGAGTTACCTTTTTTTTTATAAACTAGGCGTCTTAAAAATGATAAAAAGTCAATGAATATAATCCACTTTGAAGGGGAAACATTCTTTTACAATATATACAATTCACAAGACAATATATGATGATCTCAATACTAGGTCTCCTTGATACATATATGAGACAAAGGGTACAATTATAATGAAAGGGTACATTGAAAGGTTCTAACAGACCTATAATGTAACACTAGAAATTTAATATCTTAATATATAGGGTTTAATAAGGGGTTTTATTCTTAACATGGAGCATTGTCCAGGGTTTAACATGTTGATGCAAAAGCATCGATCCACCTCAACACGTGCCAGCTGGTTAGCACGTTGGTGCGCATTCAAGGAAGGGAGAGGCACCACTCTCTCATTTTGCCTTCGAGATTTAAAATGAAATTAAGGCAATTAATGTTGTTAGAATGGAGGAGCCAAGTTGTGCCTTCTCACAAGTTGTAGATGAGGCCGCCTTAAGTGGCTGATGGTAGGAGGGATTTGCATCCAATTCGGATCATATTTCCACTCATTGTAATCTGCCTCATTAGTCAGGCATTTTGAATGGTGATTAGACATCGCTAACATAGCTTGGAGGGAAGCTCGTTGAGCCCCTCTTCTATAAATTTTTGTAGTTTTGCACAGTAAAGGTTGTTGTAGGTTGATGAGAGTCGAGACTCATTTGTAGTCCGGATTCACATATTTTAAATTGACATTCCGCCATTAATAGAAAATAACATATTTTTCTGTTTACCATTTTCCTGTGTAATGGATGTTTGTTTTTGAATGTCATTCATGTTTGTTTATGTTGTAGATGTATGTTAGAATTCATCTGCAGGGATAAAGATAGAACCCTCTATCTGTGAGTTGTTGAATCATTCTTGGTTCTTTAGGCTAAGTGCAAGGAGTGCGCAACAGAGAATTGAAACTCTGTGAGCCGACGCAAGGAGTGTGTGTCTAAACTCTTTCGAGTAAGAGGAGAACGTGCAAGGAGGGAACCCTAGAATAATTCATAGACTCAAGGGACAATTTCAAGGTTGTCAAATACCTTAAAGGAAAGTCTGCGCAGGAGGAAGCATAACATAGAGTTACTGAAGACTCTGACAGACTCTGCCAAGAGGGCATTGAGCAGGTGCGAGCACGCACCGAACCAACACATTCTGGAGTGTTGAGGACACTGAAGAAAGTCCCAGGGTTGATGAACACAATGTGCATTGAGCGGGGTAAATAAGTTGCCTTGGGAAAACCTGAAAGACTTCAGGAAGACTGAAGTAAGACCTGTGTAAGGAGTGCATCAGGCCAACACTTGGTTAAATGTTGCGAGAAGCCATCTGAGGGCTTGATTGAGGGCAAGGAGTGCGCCAAAGGTGAAGTGAGTCCATCTCAAAAGTTGAGGGGAAGCATGTCGAGTTGCTAGGAGGGCACTAGAAAGTCTGCAGAAGGACACAGAAGAGCGAGAACCTTCAAGGTTGAGCCGAGCAAAGCTAAGAAGAATCAACATTGTCGCACGCAAAATTGCTGCAAGGAGTGCAGAAATGGGCCGAGAACAATCCAAGTCTCGGGCAAAAAAGTGCTAAGTGTGCACAAGGAGGGAGGACTTGCCAAAGTCTCGAAAGGAAGTGAAAGCACCCATCGTCGAGGGAGGACAGGTGGCGAAAGATCAGGAGATCCAGAAGTTAGAGCTCCGAAAGAATTGCCAAGAGCAAAGATAAATCTTTGCAAAGTCGCGAAGAGCGGAATGAATCTAGGTCATTGGATCTGGAGGGGACACGTGGAAGAGATCCACGCATTTCAGAGAAGTGGTGCTCCAGAAGAAACCAGAGGAGAACAAGCGAGAGACTCCCGAAGGTCGTAGTCCGAATAGACCACAACCGTGGATCTAAGGTAGTGATGGGGACTGTTGATCCTCACGCGACTTGAGTTCGTCGATTCAAAATTCAGGGACATAGGAGTTGGTTGTTTTGAATTGGCCGAAGTCTCGAAGCCGAACCACATTTCGTGGTTTAGCCCCAGGATATAGCCCGAGTGCATATGATGGAAAGGGACAAGAAGAGAGCTGCGAGGTTGATATGACCCGTACTTTGGAGAAAGAGGGACTTGTGAAACTTACGTTGGGGTCCAGTAGAGAACCAAAGAGTCAATTCAACTCAGGTGTTTGAATGATTCTAGACCAGGAGGTTGTGCAACCCCTGAGGAGAGAGGGGGGGGGGTCTGCAACAAGATGATATCAGAGCCACAAAATTGATTTCTATAGGCAAAGGAGACAGAGTGTGGTGCTCTGTGGAGGTTGTTGCAAGGTGTGCAACAGATGGTAAACAACCAAGTGGGCTGCACGTGAAGCAAGATGGTTGTTGAAGGCCATAAGTGCGGTCGAGGAGAGGACTACCCACAAAAAATCAAAGTGGAAATGGACAAGGAGCTCAGTGAAATCCAAGTAGAGATGGAGAATCTAGCATTGAAAATGCAGCAGGAGGCAAAGGTATGCTAGAGATATGAGTGGCCTTTGAAAAGGACAACCAAGTGGCCTGTTCAGAAGTTGTTAGCTAGGAAGCAACAATAGGTGTTAAAAAGGTGGCTGAGACATGCTGAAAATATTAGTGGCGAGGGAAAGAGATCTGGAAGAGGTCTCATAGGTTGCCAGGTGGGCAATGAGAAGGGGTCAGTTGATCTCATAAACTGCCAAGAGGGCAGAGGAGACATCCTGATTTTTCAGGTTTGAAAGGGAGAAGAAATGAGCTCAGCTGAGAGTTAATGTCAGTAAGGGATGTTGATAGATGGGAATAAGGTGGAAGAAAGGCCTCACCCATATGAGGATTCATGTGGAACTACAAGCCGCGTGAATGAAGATGATGAGAAGTTAAATACTTCCACTGCCGAGGAGAAGGATTAGAGGAGCGTTCTGGTCATTGAAGGAGTTGATATATTCCTAATAAGTAGCCGAGGAGAGGCTAGCATGTTTGTTTCAAAGGTAGCAACAAAAGGACAACAAGCTGAGACTGTCATGGAGGAGAAGGAGAAGATACAGAAGTCTGCACCAATAGAAGAGGAGCACATAGTTGAGTCGCTCACTCAGTGGGAGATGGAGTTGAAGATGTTGGAGGATTGGTTGGACAATCCAAAACCAGAAAGATGGAGTTGAAGATGTTGGAGGATTGGTTGGACAATCCAAAACCAGAAGGTGGTTGCCATGAGATAGCTAAACTAGAGGAAACATGCCAGCATGAGGAGCAGCTGGAGGAAGCTGGAATGGAACCAAATGAAGAATTGACAGGGGTTAGTCTGTCAGAAGAGATAGTTAAGCAACAGTTTAGTAAAGAGACTGCGGAATTGAAGTCTGTATCAGAGTGGTCAGTCAGCATCATAGGAGATGAAGGTAGCATGGGGGACCAGGTTGGTCTACTCATCGACCGACATGAGGAGTTACAACTGAGTAGACTGTATAAGGAGGACCAGTCGGGAGAGAAGCTGGAAGAAGTGATATAGGAGATCAGGGGGATGATGTTGAAATTAGCAGAAGAATATGTCAACAAGGAGAAGCTGGACAGAGGAGAGCCTACACAAGCAACAAGGAAGGTGCAACAAAAAAACAGAGGAGAAGGAGGATAGCTCCAGGAGAAATTTTGGGATCCAGAAGGATTTGAACAGGGTTGGGAATATCATGAGCAGGAGCTCATGAATTTTTGTAGCCATGGAGTATGATGTAGGAGCATCGCTCCACCTCAGCATGCGCTAGCTGGTTGGCACATTGGTGCACAATCAAGAAAGGGAGAAGCACCACCCTCTCATTTTTCCTTCAAAATTTAATTTGTAATTAGGGAAATTAATTTTGTCGAACTGGAAGAGCCAAGTTGTTCTTTAGCACAAGTTGTAGGTGAGATTTCCTTAAGTGATTAGCGGTAGGAGAAATCTGGATCTGATTCGGATCAAATTTCCACTCATTGTAATCTACCTCATTAGTCAGGCATTTTTAATGGTGATTAAACACCATTAGTATATCTTGGAGGGAAGCTCGTCGAGCCCCTCTTGTATAAATATTTGTATTTTTTCCCAGTAGTTGTTTTTTTTCTGGAGGTTTATGAGAGCCGAGACTCAGTTACAGTTCAGACTCATATATTGTAATTGACATTCTATCATTAATAAAAAAGAAAAGATTCCACTATTTTCCATTTTCCATGTAATGGATGTTTGTTTTTGAATGTCATTCATGTGTGTTTATGTTGTAGATGTATGTTAGGATTCATCTGAAGGGATAGAGATAGTATCCTCTATCTATGAGTTTGTCGAATTAGTTCTAGTTCTCTAGGCTAAGTGCAAGGAGTGCGCGATAGAGAGTTAAAACTGTGTGAGCCAATGCAAGGAGTGTGTGACAGAGAGTTAAAACTGTGTGAGCCAATGCAAGGAGTGCATTTCTAAACTCTTTCGAGTCAGAGGAGAATGTGCTAGGAGGGCACCCCAGAATAATTCACAAATTCAAGGGAGAAATTCAAGGTTGTTGAATACCTTGGAAGAAAGATTGCACAGGAGGAAGCGTGGTATAGGGTTATTGAAAATCTGTAAGAAACTACCATGAGGGCATTGAGTAGGTGCAAGCGCGCACATGACCAAGAAATTTTGGAATGTTGGAGACACTGAGGAAAACCCATAGATGTTGAACACTCTAAGGAAATACCAGCTCTGCAAGTGTGCATTGAGCGGGATAAAAGATTTTCCATGGTAAACCTGAAATAATTCAAGAAGGCTGGAGTAAGACCTATGCATGGAGTGCATCAGGCTAGCACTTGGATAAGTGTTGCGAGAATCTGTCTAAAGGATTAATAGAGCGCAAGGAGTGTGCCAAAGACCAGGTGATTTCATCTTGCAAGCTCAGGAGGAGGAGCATTGAGTTGCCAGAAAGGCACTCGAAGGTCCGTAGAAGGACGTAGGAGAGTCGAGAACCTTCAAGGTTTGAGCCAAGCAAAAGCTCAGAAGAACTAGCATTGGCGCGTGTAAAATTATACAAGGAGTGCAAGAGGCCGAGTACAATCTAAGTCTCAGGAAGAAAAGTGTTGAATGTGCATGAAGGAGAAAGGACTTGTCTAAGTCCTGAAGTAAAGCAAAGTCATCCATCATTAGGAGGAGACAGGTGGCAGAAGATCAGGAGATCTGGGAGATAGAGTTCCATAACATTTTTTGAGAGAAAATGGAAATCTTTACGAAGCCATAAAGAGAAGAATGAATCCAGGCCATTGGTTATGGAAGGGACACGTGGAGTATATCCACACAATTCGATGAAGTGGTGATCCAAAATAAATCAGAGGAGTGTAAGAGAGAGACTCCCGAAGGCCAGAGTCCGAATAGATCACCACCATTGATCTAAGGAAGTGACAGAGACTGTTGATCCTCACGTTAGTTGTATTCACTAATTCAGAGTTCGAGGAATGAAGAGTTAGCTATTGTGGGAAGGAAGAAACCCTAAATCTAAAGAAAATTTCATGGTTTATCCCTAGGACATAGCCTGAGGTCATATGATATAAAGGGACCTAGCACAAAGAACTAGTGCCGCCATCAACTTTCTTCAAAGGGCCAAGAAGAGAGCCATGGGGTTTGATAGGACCCACACTTTGGAGAAAGAGGGACATGTGATAAATTTACATAGGATTCTAGGAGGGAACCGAAGAGTTGATTCGAATCAAGCGACTAAACGATCCTAGACCAGAAGGTCGATCAACCCCTTAGAGGAGAGAAAGGGGGTCTGGACCATCATGTTGGAGGAATGAGATGGGAGATCAATTATCTCTCTCTCTCTAATATCTGCCAATATTTATTCACTCATCATCATCATAGTTAGAGAGAGATTTCAATAAGGAAAATGACTCATCCCAATGAGTGTGTTGGAGCCCACTTGTATCCATTCATTCTCATTAGGTGATATCACATATGTCAAGCTTTTCAATTGGACTAATATGTGAGTATTATTGTTTCCATCCCATTTTTTTATTTTGAAATGCATATTTGTGGTGAAATTTGTCATCTCATTTCATATATACTTGTTATTTATTTCATGTTAGAATGGAACTCTTGTGCTTGTCCCACAACTAACAATTCTCTATTGTTTATCTTATAGTCTAATAAAATTAAGGGTTTTTTCTCACCAAAGCGAAAAAACCACAAATATATATTAGTGACTCCACTTTTGGTTTAGATGATATTACCTTACTTCTTAGATTTTTTTCATCTCATATATGAATTTTGGTGAGTTGCAAGTTCATTTATAAGTCTATAGTTTCACTCAACACCCACCAATGGAGGCAAGATTCCAAAAAATATCATTGTTTGAAATCCTGACATTGTTGGAAATATTTTTTACATTGATGTCAAAGATAGGGGGAGCCTACAAGATGTCCAAGATAAATATTACAATCCTACATATGTCCAAGATAAAGATTTCAAGATGGACATTGTTGAAAGTATTATTTTTGGTCAATTTGGATACCCTATCTTTGAAGGCATTATTTCCCTACATACTTAGATCAAATGGGAGAACAAGTTATATGGTTGGAAATATTATTCCGAGATATTTCCAACAGTATATGGAAGTCCCTCTAACTCCCTAGGAATGAGGAGATATGAATTTTTTTGTGTGACAACCCAACAAAAAAAATGAGGTCGAACTAGAAAGTGGGGATATAATTACTATAAATATAAGATGGATTTTTTCATTTTTTGAGAAACCATGCAATAGATCAAGTTTTAGGTGCACTAAAGGCACTGGGGTGTCTCTTTGGGATCTATAGGTGTGCAAGAGAATTCTAAAATAATTTCTTTAGGTATTTCTTATTCTCAAGGTATGTGATAAGGTTGTGATGTTGTCATGAGGTTGTGATGCTGCCATGTGCACTGCTATGAGGTTGTGATATTGTCGTGAGGTTGTGATGCTTCCGTGAGTTGATGTTGTTGTGAATGCATGTTTCCTTCAATGATTAGATTCTAGGAATGATTATATGAGGCTTGCTAGGGTTTGAAGGATTTTCTTGTGGAATGAAGCATGTAGGTGAAGTCATAAGTACTATGTGTATGAATATATTGGATTGGTGATATATTATTGAGTTGGTGCTTATTTGAGGAGATTGGTGTCTCCAGTAGGTTGGTGCCTACATCTTGTTGAGTTGGTTCTTAATTAAGAAGATTGGTGTCTCCAGTAGGTTGGCACTTACATCTTGTTGATTTGGTGCTTAGCTAAGGAGATTGGTGTCTCTGGTAGGTTGGTTCCTACACTATTTGTAATAGTAGTTTGGTGCCTACATACATTTACAAAAATAATTTTGTGTGGTTTTCTCCCGTTAGGTTTTCCACAGTAAACTTTGTTCATTGTGATTTCAGTTTATATGTGATTATTGTTTCTTAGCTAATGATTGATTTATGAATGGTTAAATAAAGTAAAAATTATCTTATACTGATTCACCCCCCCTCTCAATATAAGCATAATCTCAACAATTGGTATCATAGCGGGTTCCTTCAGAAAAAATTTAACCACTGGAAGGAAGATCTTGAGAGCATATGGATTGTAAGGAAGGTCTCCCTACAAATAGATATTCTTTGTTCGATGGAACAAACTATTCAACATGGAGTATAAGAATAAGGATATATTTGCAGGCTCTTGGGTTTGATATTTGGGAATAGGTCACAATAGGTTATACATATGTAGATGGGAAGGATTCAAGTGAAAAAAATGAAAAAGCAATAGAGGTCAACTTGAGTGGCCTACCAAATTATGAGATTTTCAAGAGTGTAAAATAGTTAAATTGATTTGGGACAAGCTACAAAACATTTATGAAGAGAGATACAATGAAGAGAAATCTAGTGAATGTTGTTGTTGTGATTCAGAGACATAAGAAGCACAAGTTGTGAGAAAGCCAAAATGAGGATTTGGAAAATTCAAAGAAATAGAAGATAATGATGATAAAGAAGAATCTCTCTCCATAACCATGGGAAAAACCCCATTGATGAATAAAATGAAGATTCAAAAGAATAATACATTGATGGGGAAGTGAATGTTGAAGAAAAACTTATTAGTTCCTTAGAATAAATAGACATACTTAGGGAAGAGAACATAAAGAAGAAGAACCAGTTGCAGAAACATGAAAAGAAGGATCAATATATGGAAGAAAACTAAAATACAATTATTGTCTTGAAGACTCAACTAGAAGAAGAAAAGAGGATATCAGAAGTGGTGATAAGATAGATAAAATAAAAGGAAGAAAATTGTGAGAAGATAGAGGTTGAAATCATTTCCTTAAGAAAGGAACTAGTGAAAGCAAGTGATCAGTTGAACAAAATATTGAAATTTGGAAAGAGTACCAAAATCATATATAATATTCTCAGTTGTCAAAGGCCTCCATTCATCAATATATGTCTCATCTATGATGAAAAACAAAATATCCTCGAAGAAAATGAAAGCACTAAGGTCTGAAAGTCATAAGGAAAAGAAAATGACGAAAAACCTAGAAGCTATGCCAATGTTCTCAAAAGTTCCATCAACAATGAAAGAAACAATAGGAAAGGAAATGATGACCAACATAAATCTGATTCCCCCCAGAAGATTGGGTTTAGAATAGTTGTTCCACCAATAATACCCTTCATAAAACGATACCAATTTTTTTTTCTTGGCCATTGTTTTTCTTGTAATAATTTTGGTCATAAAGCAATAGATTGTAGAGCTTATGCAAGAAGTGATCATGTGAGATATAGAAATAGAGGTTCTTACAAAACCTTAAGGGATGATTATGTGAGAAACAAAACCAAATGTTCTCATGGGTTTGCAAACAAAAACTATAATTCATTTTCTCCTCTAGTTGATACTGAATGTTATAAGTGCAATAACTATAAGCACTTAACATGTGACTATAGAAGAAACATGATAAAGTTTTCTAAAAAAAATAGGGAAGAATATATTCTTACCAAGCATAGATAAGAATACACTAGAGTGTGGAAAAGGAAGCAATAAGAACCGAATAAGGAAGAATGCGGACTTCTAAATTATTCTCAAAATGAAGGGAACCAATGGTACATTGAAAGTGGATATTCAAAACACATGACAAGGGACTAAATTTCTCACCTTGAAGGAAGAAAAAGGATGCAATTTTACTTTTGGAGATAAGTATTCTGGAACGGAAGTTGGAAAAGGTATTGTCAGTATTGATAATGGAAAGACTAAGACACATAATGTCTTGTATGTTGAAGGGTTAAAGCATAATATTATAAGTGTCAACCAAATGTGTGATTAAGGTTACAACCTCACATTTCATTCTAAATGGTGTGAAATAAGGAAAACAACTTCAAGAAGATTAGTGGTAAATGCAAATAGAACCTTAAGAGATGTATACATACTCGATAAATTCAAAGGAGATTTTTTTTTTATGGGAGTGATATCTCTCTCATATTGTCATTAAAGGGAAACACAAGCTCAGAGGAGAAGATGCAAGCAGAGGAAGAATTGCATACACAAGAAAAGTTGTAGACATAAGGGTTGTCATTAATGACAAAGGGCCAGATTGTTGAAATATTGTTTTCATTTATGTCAAAGACATGGGGAGCCTACAATATGTCCAAGATAAATATTACAAGCCTATATATATCCAAGATAAAGATTGCAAGATGGAGATCGTTGAAAGTATTATTTTTGGTCAAATTGGATACCCTATATTTGAATACATGTTTACCCTACATACCTAGCTCAAATTTGAGCAAATGTTATATGGTTGGAAATATTATTATGATACCTTTCCAATGGTATATGGAAGTCCCTCTAACTCTCAAGGAATGACAAGATATGAATTTTTTCATCCAACAACCCAGCCATAAAATTAAGGACAGTTCAGCTAGGTCGGCCTAGAAACTAAAAATAGGCACAGAAATACTATAAATATAGGATGTATTTTTTCATTTTTTGAGCATCCAAGCTAGTGATCTCTTATCATAAGTTTGAAGTGAAGGAACTGGGAGTATAAGGAGCTCTTATGAAGGATACTTTCTAATCTTATGGTGATGTTTTGATCATTGATATGGGTTCACTATAGTATGCAAGGTTGATTCTTTACACAAGGTTCTATGTGGTTGTTGGGGTTCATGTGTGGACCCTTGTGGACCTAGGATCTCGATGTGGACCCAGTTTGATGATGATGATGTATCAATGATAGTCACAAAGACAGTGACAGTGAAAATGGTAGTCTATGTGGACCCAGATTGATGATGATGATGTATCAGTGGCAACGACAGTGACAAGTTGATTCTATCATTTATATTCAAGGGTGAAAGGAAGGGGAAAGGAAAGCGGGTTGGAGCCTCCTCCTAGTTGGAATTGGAAAATCTAGGGATTTGTAGCTTCCTTCAGGTTGGAGCCTGTAAATAGGGGGTTCCTTCAGGTTGGAGCCTGTAAATAGGGGGTTGGAGCCTCCTTCCAGTTGAAGCTGGAGAATCTTGGAAGTTGTATCTTCCTTTGAATGTAATATTTTATTATATAAGAAAGACATTCAATGAATTTCCACTTATATCTATTGTGCATTGTGTATCTCTTCTTTTGATCTTCATTAGATATATTATATGATTGGAAAGTAAAGTTATAAAAAGTGATAAATTGTACTTGATACTAATTCACCCCCCCTCTCAGTATCAACACTGCAAGTGCCTTGTACCTATTGTTGTTGGATTCAGGGACATTTCCTCTACCTTGAGAAGAGGAAGGAGAAAGCCACACTCCTGATTCCAGTTATCCTTGTGAAGGTCCAGGAGGGGCCTGATCCCCTCTTTCTTTTCCAAGTTTGTCATTATTCTTGATCACCCTACAGTTGTTGTGATGCTTGTGCTTTGGGGCAAGATTTTGCAAAGTGTCCATATTCGTGACATGCTTTACACTTGAAGGGAAGTTGCTCATAGTCCACTTGTTGTATATGAGCCCATTCATCTAAGGTTAACTGAATAGCTTCTAGTAGACCTTTTTCTAGATCTACCTCAACATAAATTCATGCACATGTATGGTGTCCCTCTCATGGTTCGGCACGATCAATGTACCTTCCCAGGGTATTTCCTATGTGTGTGGATGGTTTCCTCCGTCCAAC
>CBVK0100115561.1:0-10092 GCA_900067695.1 Picea abies
ACTTTTGGGTTTCCAATTTTGGATACCACACAAAATGTTAATATGAAAAACATTCCACCCTCTTCACTACCTACCTTTTATGGTAAGAGCAGTGAGGACCCAGACACCTACCTGTTTGAATTTGACATCTTATGCAGAAGTTATAACTACTTGCAAGATGCTCAAAAACTAAAACTATTCCCTGTCACTCTTAAAGATTCTGCACTTAGATGGTTCATGGGATTAAA
The DNA here is from genome assembly GCA_900067695.1 of Picea abies. Lineage (NCBI taxonomy): Eukaryota > Viridiplantae > Streptophyta > Pinopsida > Pinales > Pinaceae > Picea > Picea abies. The sequence continues at coordinate 228 of CBVK0100115561.1, forward strand.
AGAGTCTAGTATTAGATCATGGGAAGATACAAAGACCATATTCCTTAGGAAATACCAAGATTATTGCAAATCTAAATATTCTCGGAATGATATATTTAAAATTCAACAATTAGAAGACGAGAGTCTTGAAGATTACATGGAACGGTTCGCCTATATCTCACAAAAATCAAAATATAATGACCTTCTAGGTGATGCAATAAGAACCCTTTTTCTTAAAGGAATTTCATAAGAATATCTGGAAACACTTAATATGATGGCATCAGGAGATGTCTCCCATAAACCATTTGTTGATATTTGTGAGATGTGTAGAAACTACTCGAGAAGCAGGACTAAAACTAGAAAGGGTGTTCGAGATTCCTATAGTAGAAACTCAAAAGGAGTTAGTTTTGGTGGGGTTACAAGGATGGAAATAGGAAACCTGTTAGAAAACTTTAAAACTGATATTTTAATTACAATAGGTTCCCAATTGGAAACTAAAGATTAAGAAAAAACAGGAAGAGAATGTTGTGATGTGCATATTTTGTCTGAGGTGCAGGAGGAATCATTCCTCAAGGGAATGCCCATTAGTTAACATTTTAGTCTGTGGCTTCTGTACTGAAGATCATCCAACTGAAAAATGCCCATCACTGCTTGGTTTATTAGCCATTTATAAAAGTGGGGATCCTCGAGAATCTTCTTATACACCTAGAAGGCCATGGCAGTCTAGGATTCAACCTATGTACCAGGATCCACCACCTCAAGCTCCATCTTATTACCAACAACCACAAGGGTGTAACTTACCAAATTGGAAAAACTAGTCTCCACAGTATTCTTCACACCAACCTTGGCCACAAGGATGTAGGGGAGGACATACCCAAGGAAACGCTCTGATTCCACCTGTTCTTATGACCACTCATCCTTATCCACAATTTCCACCAAATATTTAACCAAATTTTTCCAGGTTTTGTCCCTCCACCTTTACCTCCTATTCCACAACAACCTCAGCAATTTCAAAATGAAAATTCCTCAAGACTAGCATTATTACCAGCACAATCGGTGCCTAATCCAAACAATAAACCAACTCAACCTCTTCATAATGTTGAGTTGCAAACTTTTCTGACATATGTTATTTATCTTGTTCCATTACATGAGATTCAACTAAGGTCAGGGAAAGTTTTGGATAAACAGAAACCTTCAGTAGTCATTCATGAGGAAAACGAAGATGAAAATCCAATAGATGACACTAAATGGGAAGATGTTATTATTCCCAAAGATCAATAACAAAATCCTCCCCAAAGTTAATCCTTGCAAACTACAAAATTGCCTCCCTATCCGGAGAGATTAGCAATCGAAAAACCGATTCAGCCAGAATTCGACATTATAAAAGAATTAAAAAATATCTGTGTCAGAATTCTCTTGTTACAAGCAATAAAGGATATCCTGGTTTACAGTAAGGTAATTAAGGAATTGTGTATACAAAATCCAGGTAGAAAACAGAAAGACCCTCCAATAGTGCATCTGGTAGGAGAGTTGTTTGAATACATATCATCGCAGCCTAGGGTCATGAAGTATGCAAATCCCGGGAATCCAATAGTAATGATAATAATTAATAAGATTCCCATTGGAAATAATCTCATAGACCTAGGGGTGGCCATTAATGTTATGATTGCCACTACCTTAGAAGAATTATAGTTGAAACACTTCCTTTGACCTACCCCAACTATTTTGGAATTGGCAGATAAAATGAAAGTTATACCTGAGTGGATATTTGATGATACAATAGTCACATTAGCATCATGGGAATATTCGGTATACTTTCTTGTCATTCATTTAAAGGATGCTTCTAAAGGGCACCTCATTATCTTGGGAAGACCTTGGTTGGCTACTGCCAATGCATTCATTGGATGTCGAGAAGGTGAAAAGACTATCTCTAATGGACTTTCTATGAATAAACTTACAATATATCCACCAACTCAACTTGTTACAGAAAATATATGGTGGCTTGAATGTCCATATGAGAACGAAAACCGGGAAGAACCCATGTTTCCTAGTGATCACTCCTGGGCACTTCAAGAGAAAACGACAGAGAATGTGTTAAATCAATTCATTTCTGCAATCACATGTGTTGATTTTCCTCAATCTTTCCCTCAATTTGATTATATGTTTGGTGAAGAATTTCAAGAAAATTTGGATCCATCAACTCTTTCTTCAACATATTTTATCTTTGAAATTGATGAATCTACTGGATCCTATAACATGCCCTATGAGATTAGTCATGGAAAATTCCTACATATCAATTCAGGACTAGATGCAGATCAACGAGAACAATTAGTGAACGTCCTTAAGGAACAGTTATCACATTAAGTTAACTTGGACCTTTTATCCCTTAGGTTTAATTTTTTAGCCTTTAGACTTTAAATTTTATTTATTTTTCTTTGTGTGATTTTCTTAGGTTAGCTTGAACAAATAAAGACTTGGGTTTTGGCTCATTTTTCGCCCTCACATAGATTTTAAGCCTAGGTTCATTTTATGTCTTATGGTTTTGACTCACCTCATGACTTGACACCAAGCATAAACTATCCCATGACCTTTATGACTTGACATGTCACTCTTTGCACTCATACCATTTATCCTTTCCATGTTGTCCCTATGTCCGATTAAAGGTGGGTCAAATCAATGTTTTGAAAAAAAGGTGCTCCCAACTCACTAGGAGTTTTTGTAGCCCACTCCTTGTCCTTTGATCCTTGCCATGATTTGTCATAATCCGTTGAGGTCACAATATACCTTGTTTTCATCACCTTGGTTTGTTAAACATGGATATTAATATTTGTTTTTTAATGAGTTTGATAACAGTTTTCAATATTTGAATTAACTCGGCGTTGTTGAAACTGCTAGTTCAGACTAGTTGCAGGCAGCGCTACAGGATCAAATGTCAAGACTGAATTGGAGGATGAGGTGGATGTGGTGGTTTCCTAACTGATTGCAAATATTCCATTGTTAGTCACTTCTCCAGGTATTCCATGTGCTCCTTCCATTGCATAGCAAATTCTTGGGATATCTCCTGCCTAAGTTTTGGTAGCATTCAATGCTATAGAATACTCCCTCCTTCATCCATTTGCATCTATAGCTTCTTTCCCACAAAATTTGCAGCCATTGTTACCTTGTTTTCAGCTATTGAAAAGGCCAATTTGTTCTACTCCTGAGTATTGAGTGCTCATGCAATCACATGTTCCTTGTGTGCATACTACGCTACAAAAAGACATTGTTGAAACCTCACTACATATCCCTTGTCTTCCCTGCATTGTGTTTTAATTGAATTGGAGTGTTACCTATTTGTATTCAAAGACCCATGCAATAGCCTTTCATTTCACTATATCATCACTCTTCTATCTTGATATCTACCTCTGTTTGTTTCCTTACCCCTCACTATACCATAGCCTTTGATCCCTTATATTTACCCATGGAGACACCTCAGAAAATAAGTCTCACAAGAGAGGAAGTGTGGTCAGGAATGAACCCTCAAACATGCACCTTTTTGATGTTGAGCCAATGGTTAGGGAGGTTTTTCAAAGGGTGGGTTGCCTCTCTTTTTTCCAAAACATGCAGAGGGGACATCCTGAAGTGGCAAGGCAATTTATGCAGAGCCAATGGTTAGGGAAGTTTTTCAGAGGGTGGGTTGCCTCTCTTTTTTCCAAAACATGCAGAGGGGACATCCTGAAGTGGCAAGGAAATTTGCCTTACATTTTGATAGCCTTGAGACTAAGGTGGGAGACCTGGAGTTTGAGGTGTCTAAAGCCTCTATTGTAGTAGCTACAAGGATTCCTAATACTTGTAAGAGATGGTTTAAATCCATGACTTTAAATTTTTCCTTCTCCAAGGACTTCCTCAAACCATATTATCAGACAGACAATTTGTCCAAGGGAGTGCCTAGAATCCATCTAGTTGAAGATTTTGACAAGATGTTGAAGATCATATAGAGATACTTTACATGTGAGGGAAGGTTTAACATGTTATGCTAGTACCATATAATTCTTTTGCTTCATTTCACTAGTAAATATGAAATGAATATCCCTTTCTACCTTTTGAGGAGAATGGGGAAGATGTCTGATAGATTCCAAGCCAAGTCCAAGGATGTGGACACTAGTGTCTTTCATTCTATATTGATCAGGATGTTGGTGATGCAAGAATTGAAGAAGAGGAACATTCCTTGGGAAAATTTTATCATTTATGATCACATGAAATTGGACATAGCTTCTACTCCTCAGTCTAAGATGCAAATTCCTTTACCATCTACTAGTGTTTCTCCAGCAGGAACAAGCAGGAAAAGAAAGAGAAAAACCCCTAATCAAGACCAAGAAGTCATCATGGAAATTGAAGAAATAGAGAGGGAGGCTTATCATTCTACATAGAGAGATTTTTCACCTCCTCCTACACCTGAATTGGAAGAAGTCCCTTCATCCACCAAATCCACAACCAAGAAGGGAAGAAAATTGCATTTCTCTTCACCTTCTCCAACAACTAGCATAAAGATCAAGAAGCCTTTCACTATATCATCAGTCCTCAAGGAGGTTGTTGAAGAAGAAATATTACCCAAGGTCTCAATCCAAAGGAAGGAGAAAGAGAAGGGTAAAGGCATCAAGAATACTATTGGGGTGATGGACAGAGCCTCTGTGTAGCAGAAAAACAAAGGCAAGCCCATTGAGAAACCTGTTGAGGTTATCAACATCAACACTCCATATAGTAATCACACTTTCAAAAGGTTGACCAAACAACTCAAGGAGGCTAGGAAGGAGGTTTCTCATTTGAAGGAAGAAAGTTTGGAAGACAGAAGAAAGATGAAGGATCTCATGGAAAATTATAGCAACACCCTTGATCTGGTAAAATTTGCAGCAAGAAGAGCCCTACCTTTCCATAAGCAACTAAATAACCTCTACATGCAAAAAAGAGGCTTTTAGTCTCAAAATAGAAAACTCAAGGAATAATTGCAACAATTCAAGGATGAATTGGCCTAGAGGAATTTGAATGTTTTGGTAGAAGTTTCCATTAAAAGAGAGGAACCAATAATGAAGAAGAACACACCTACAGTCAAGAAGACTATCCCTGCAAAGGAAAATCATGTTGTTGTGATAGAAGGAAGCTCTCCTTCAACAAGGAGGAGTGCTAGGTTGATGAAATAATTGAGGAAGCTCTCCTTCAACAAGGAGGAGTGCTAGGTTGATGAAATAATTGGGGGATATAAGCTCAATTTTTGTGGGTGGTATCTTTTTGCAAGAGTAAGTGATCAAGAAGGTACAATTTTTTCCACCTATACAGGCATCTACATTCTTCTAACCTATCAGCTAAATTTTTTGTGCTTTCTAAAGGATTGGTTTCATCACATAGAAAAAGATCAGGCATTCTGTAGCGCCATGGCGCTACAGAATCGTCTATATAGCATGTCCTGCATTTTGCTACCTAAAATGCTACGAAAACCTCTAGTCGAAGTACATAGTAACAATACCATTTTTGCAGAATGCTACCAAATATCCTAAGATGAACTTAACGGTGGCGCTACAAATTCCGCAGGACTGTGTCACAGTGGCACTACCAAATCCACATAGTTGTTTTGATGATGGGCACTGTCAATTCTACAGGACCATTTCAGCGATGGCTCTACCAATTCCATAGAGGCTATTTGAGGTGTGGCATTACCAAATTCCCAAAGGCTAATTTAGGATCAGCGCTACAGAAAATTCAGGCCTGTTTTGGATCAATGCTACAAAATGTGTAGAGTTATTTTGCAAGGACGCTACAAAATTCGCTACCCAGTGCACTACGAACTGGAACCTGGAATCAAGGAATTCAAATTCATCACTCTTTTGGGTGGTTGATGATGTGGAGAAGAGTGAGGATCATAGGTGGAAACATGGTGACAACATTCAACCACTAGAGGACACTTGGAAATGGAAAGGAATGCACATCAAGGGAGACAATGTCATTTAAATTTTGTTGGATTGGTTGCCAACATGTTTCCTTTTTTATAGCAGTTTGTTAAATAGCTATTAGCACAGGCGTTAGATTGATAATTGTTTTTGGAGAATCCTATGGGAGGAAGGCCAGCTCACACCTCTAGTTGTTGCCTTTCCTTTTTGTTATAAATACATGTTCCAAAAGATGAAGGGGGCTCGAATGGTTGAGATGGGCTCCCTTGTTGTAATATTTTTTACTAATTAGACTGGTTCTCTGATTATGTACTGGACTTGAGAATTTTTTATTAATATAAGACAGTTTCCCTTATTCCATCTTGTTTCCTCTTATGCTAACATTTTCATGATTGAATGATTCACATGAGATTTCTATAGTTTTATTATGATGAATGTTTGATTATAATACTACTATGATGTTCTTCAATGTTCTTTAAACTTTGAATTCAAGAAGATCTTGTGTTTGAGTTTTTCCTCCTTATTCTGCTTGAATACCTACTGTCAATAGCATAACTTTACACCTCCCTAACCAAATTCTTCCTTCTATTCACTTTTACTCTTATTCACTGACTGAAGTTAATCAAGACCTCAATTGCTTGTGCATGCTAGCCCAGATTTCTAAGTTAAATCATTACTATTCTGAGTCTTGTCCATTTAACCTTTAAACACTCATTTACATTTACACATACTCTGATGGGTATCAGGCTTATCCTCTCTGCAATCTGAGGGTGATTCCTAGTGCTAACATTCTTGGTGTCATTGCCGGGGAATGAATTGAAGATATTTCCCTGGGATTGAATGACAAATCATATTGATTTTGAAGGTGCATTAGAATTCAGTACATTGAATATTGCATCTTACACCAGGTGACTCCATTGTTTCAGTTGTGGCTCCTAAAGGCAGACACACGAGGTCAACTCCACAACTACCTCTGGCTACACTTGAAGTTGACCTAGAGAAGATAATCAAGAAGTGAAAAGATTCTCAATAAATTTGTTTTGCTACTGTATCAAGTACTTCTATTCAGTTTCCTAATTCCATTCTTAATACACCAGTTGTTATATCAAGTATTCCTCCTTTACCCTCTGTTGGAGTTTCTAGAAATTTGGATTTTGAAAGTTTTCCTGTTGAATACTCCTCTTTTGACCCAAAATTGAAAGAAGCAAATTTTGAAATCCTTGCCTCTCATGATATTGTGAAGTGGTTCATACTTGAGAGTCTTGAAGACTTTCCTACCTTGGGTTTTTCTACTCCTACTCCCATCAAAATTTATGTAGCCAAAGAGGAGGAAACTTCATCTCCCTTGCAGCTTATACCATCTTCTTCCAAGACTCATCCTTTTGTTGTGAAAACTGAAATCCCTCCTTCCTACATTTCTTTTTCTCCTAAGTTGCACACAGTCAAATCTCCTTCTCCTCCTTGCTCTCCTAGAGTTCATAATCCAATGGCATGTACTAACCCTCCTAGAAATAGGATGGATGCCATAGTGGCTGCTAGGTATGCCCCTCTTATCTTACCTCAGCCCATGAATTTTCTCCCTGATGGAGACTACCTTAAGTACATTCCCAAGTTCATAGGGGAAGAAGACATAACTGTTGAAGAACACCTTGTTGCCTTTTATAGTTATACAAACAATCTAAACATTGAGAATGAAGATGTATGGATGAGAGTATTTGTACATAGCCTTGATGGTGAGGCGAGTAAATGGTTTAGGGGTTTGACTCCTAGATCCATTGTTGGGATTGAAGATTTAGATGATGCTTTCTTGAGATAGTGGGGTGATAAAAAATATTTTCTTTATTATATCACAGAATTTGGATCCCTTAAGAGGAAAGAGGGAGAATTTATTTCTAACTTCTCCAAGAGATTCAATAAAATGTACAAAAATATCCCTGCTGAAATAAAGCTTACATAAACCTCTGCCAATATCACCTATGCCAATTCTTTTGACCCTGAGTTTTTCCTTCTACTAAGAGAAAGAAGATCTGCCTTCTTAGCTCATATGCAAGATGCAACCTTGGAGGTAGAATCTAACATAGTGGCATCTGACAAACTTAGGGGAAAATATGATAGGGACAAGATAAAAAATAGAGTTGAAGCCTCAACCTTTGATTCCTCTGTTGTCCATTCTCAAGTTGATAAACTTACAAAATTTGTAAAATCACTTTCTGCTAAAATGGAGAAGTTAAAACTTGCAGGAAAACAGACATATAGGAACACACAGAATGATGATAATAGAGGTAACTTTAGAAGACCAAATAATGCTCCTCAGGTCCTTCCAAGAGATCCAAGAAATAGAGATAGGGATGATCAAAAAATTCAAACCCCTCAAATAGAGATAGGGATGATCAAAAAATTCAAACCCCTCTCCAAAACAACCGTGTTGCTGATGAAGAAGGAGAGGATGAAGAAATTGATCTTGAAATCCATTTCCTAGGTGATACCTCTTCATCCCCTCACTTGACCCAATCTGCATATGAGTAATCCCTAATGGATAATCAAATAAATAAATTGAGTAAGGGAAAGAAAACAAAAGAGAATCCTAATAGATACAATCTGAGATCCAAAAAGAAAGAAGAAAAGACTGGCACTTTTGATCAGCCCACTAAAACAGAAAATTTTGCCAAGGCTGTGGTAGTTGGCAACAAAGAAAAAGATGCACAAATCCTTCAAGATTTTGTTAAGAATCCTACCCCAGAAGTCAAGGAGATTCTGAAATCTCCATTTTCCTTCATCTTTGAAAGTGAGATTCAAAAATCAAAATCCCTATACCTTTTTTGGAGATGATAAAAAATGAGGAATTCAAAAAATATCTTTCCAAAATGATGCAACCTGAACCCTCCTCAAATTCCACTAATTCAATCAACCTTCAAGATGAAAAACCAACAGTCATCTTAGGACCTTTGATATAATATAGAGATGATTCATCACCTCCCTTCTATACATCATTGAACATTCATGATAAGGTGTTGCATAACTGCTTGATGGACTCAGGGGCATATCACAATATCATGCCAAAAACAGTGATGGATGAGCTTGGGTTGGAAATTACAAAAACCTACCATGAATTATACTCTTTTGACTCTGGGAAAGTGAAGTGTCTTGGGATTATCAAAGATCTATTTGTGACTTTGTTTCAATTTCCCATGAAAAGTGTGGTCATGTATATTGTGGTAGATGATTCCCCCCCTAAGTTTGGTATGCTCTTGTCAAGATATTGGATAAAAATACTTGGGGGAACCTTGCAAATGGACCTTACATATGACACCATTCCTGTGTTTGGGGGAGAACATAGAAGGCTTTACAGGGAAGCTCAATTGGCCTACATTATCAGTGATGAAGAAAACCCCACCAACCATCATATTTTTGCACTTGATATTAATTTAGGATCTAGTGTATTGCAGATCATTGATGCTCCTCAACCTCCTCTTGAAATCAAAAAACAATCCATTACCTTTTGTGAATATTCTCCTCCAACTACCTCTGTTTGGAAGATGTTTTTTGATGGAGCCTCTTCTAAGGAAGGTGTTGGTCTTGGAGTAGTTTTTGTTTCACCTACTCAAGAGACCATATATTTGTCCTACAAGCTCGAATTTGAAACTACAAGCAATGTGGCAAAATATGAAGCTCTTGTTTTGGGTTTGAGGGTTGTTAAAGACTTGGGGATTGAAGAGCTAGTAGTGTTTGGAGATGCTGAACTAATTGTCCACCAAATAAAAAATCTGTATCAAGCTAAGCACCCCAGGCTAAGGACTTACAGAAATGAAGTTTGGGATCTTGTTGACAGTTTCTTCTTAGCTTTCAATATCTCATTTATTCCAAGAGAGGAGAACACCATGGCTGATTCTTTGGTTGTTTCAGCAAGTAATTTCGGAGTCCCTTTGCCACCTAAACTCAAATATGATGTAGAAGTGAAGTATAGA
>CBVK0100115580.1:0-39107 GCA_900067695.1 Picea abies
CTTCCGATCTCACCATTCCTCTCTTAAATTCTCTCGAAGCTCATTTTCCCGAATACTTGGATCAGCTGACACCTGTCCCCTTCAAGATCAATGAGTCATGTTGATTTTGGGTTTCGGGAGTTCGGATCCATGACAAAAAACTTTAACAACATTTCAAACTCCCGATTCTCGTGATACTTTTCTAGAATTGATCTCTCCCAATGTGATCCACAACCCAGATTTAATTTGTGCTCTTTGATTTTGGGTTGATCTAGTGCTAACCTTTGCACAACTTTGACCTTCTGAAATAATGTGAGTCATTGTTCTATAATCCTGATTGGATATCCACCATTGAAAGGTTAAAACTTCCTTCTGCTTGATTTAAGTCCATACCATCCCGTTCTAAGTACTGCGCTTGTGCTTATGGCTGTGGTTTCTGTGAACAATTACTTGGATGACTAACTGAGGGCTCAAGAAAACAAATGATCAATGACAAAGGTAAAGAGAGAAGTGATAATCTTAGAGAAATCAGGAAAGCTTAGGGCCGAGACTTCTCAGTTAGGACAACACAAAACAAAAGGTCGCTCAAACAATCGAGGGAAGATGTAGAGAGAACTACAAGATGAAAGGGAAAAACTTAAGAATGGATTTGCGAAAGCAGGATAGACAAGAAAAAATACAGACTTAGGTAGAAACCACCAACCCCTAAGGCTTTGACAAATTTATGTAATAACAGGTTCTATTATGTTACCCATGATTAAATATTTTGTTCTAGTCTCAACAAAATATATTTCTACCATGTTCATTGTATATGCTTCAATCTTATTCAAAATTTGTTCAATTGTCCACTATGTGCTCTTTTTTTTCTCATGAATTATTTTTGATCCTATTGTATTTTCTGTAAGAGAACAAATTTTTTTATTTTATGTTAACATTGTAATTTTGTTAACATAAAAACAAAGATTCTTTCTTTCATTAATTCATGAAAATTTTGATTTCAATGTTGAATCCATGGCTATATTTGGAACCAAGCATAGTTTGGCATACCTATAGTGTGATTATTTGGAAAAAAATCAACTGATATAATCCAGTTCTCCCTAAACTTTGATAGCCTAGCTACGCTATAAAAAAAGCCCGAATTTTTTCCCATATCCTACAGAAATTTGATGCCCTCATTAACACATGTTGTGTTTGATTTGGTTGGTGAATTTTCAATTTTGGAACATCATTGGGTTCCCGAAAAAAAATTTATAATCTTTTAAATTCAAAATCAATTCAAAATCAAACTCATACCTATAACTTTGAATGTGTTGGAGTCACGACACAATCTAGGCAAAAAATTCATGATTTTGGGCATCTTTTTGAACTATTGTAACTCATGATTCATGGGGAGATTTCTTGTTTGAACCTTCTCTTATGTGTGACAGAAGAAACAAGTATAAGAAACAAAATTATCTTGGTTATAGGAAACCATCGCTCTTTCTCTAAGACTGTATTAAACAACATGGGTTTCGATGAGTTTAAGACTTATGTTTGCAGAAAAATGAAATGTATTGATGACAAAAAATAATATAAAATTTTCATTTCACCAACGACTTACAACTTATTTCTCCTCCCATTTGTCTTTGCTGTGAAATCATACTCCAAATCAATGTTAATATATCCTCTATTGTTATCATTTTCACTTTAAATTAATCTCGGACTTTGCACTCATTTCAGAAACTTGTAATTTTTGCAATCTTATTAACCCTGTACTTGAAATGATTTATGGAACTACCTTATGCCTCATATGTAGATTCAAAAATACATCTTCCCTCCAATTTTTGAATTTTCAAATGTGTTCTTTTCCTTATGCATTGAAATTCACAAAATATTTTTTGCTTTCTTGTAGTCATTCCATACCGATTTTAAGAACAACTTTCATTGAATCCTTTAAGGAAGTCTTTCATTAATCTCTTCTCTTGAAAATTTATAGTTTTACAACCATAAAAAATTTCAAAAGGTATGAAATTTCCATTGTTTGTAATTATTTTCAAGAACACATCTTAACCCTATTACTCCTATTTTTAGACTTAAAACATAGCTTCACCTTATTATTTCCTTTTGTTGCTAGGTTTTTGATAAAAACTATAAGCCTTGTTACAAAGTGTAAATGATAGATGAAATGATATAAAGTGGATATGGATAAAATAAGAAAGATGTATAGTAGATAGGGATGAGATAGGTGAATTTTTTTGAGGTTATGGTTTGAGAGGTTTATGTGAAAAATTATTATGTCTTGATCATTTAAACTTGTTCTTACTTCTCCTCTATGTGATTATGTTTCATCATTATCTTCTTTTGCTTTTCTTTCTCTTTATTGATTTCTTATTCTTTCCAATTCTCTCTCATGTTCATGTTTTTCTCTTCTCTCGTATTCTTGTCTCTCTGCTTTTGATATTTTAAGCAAGGTTTCTTTAGCTAGATCTAATTCCCCTTCTGATATTTCACTAAGAATGTGGGGTTGTTTGTCTCAAAATTTTCCTATTTCTTCGATGATAGTTTGAGAAATTGGTTTGCTTGTTTCTTTTTCTGTGTGTTTTCCTACATAAGATGTTTCTTCTTGTATTTGTTTCTTCTTTGATTGATGAATAAAGAAAATTTTCCTATAGAGGATAAAGGAATAGGAGGATATAGGACTATATATTTGTGAGGAACCAACACCAGGTGTGCTAGGTACCCCAATAGGCACAACCAAGCACAACCATTGAGAGAAAGTTACATGATTTTGAGAGAGAGGGTGGGGGAATAGTTGACAAAGTGGGAATATGTACCTATTTTTTTGGGTTGGTTTCTCCTTGATGGGAAATCCTCTGATAGTCCTTATGTTTTAGTTTTAGGTATTTAGTTCTAACCTTTTTCACATTTGAGTTTTTTCCATCTTGGCCACCTTCCTCTTTTTTTCTTCCTCTGTAACTTCATTAGATTTTTCTTCTACATCATTTTTTTCATCTTCTTCTATTTTTTTTATTTTCTTCTTCTTCAACTACTTTATTATCTTATTGTTATATTACATCTTTCCATTTTTTATTCCTATGTATATTTTGTATATGTTTCCTCTATTGTAGCCTTCATCTTTGATTCTTCTTCCTCTCTACTTTTCCATTTTTCTTCTTCTTCTTCTTTTCGTTCAACTTCCACCTCTTCATTTATCTTTGTTTCTTCCTCTACAAATTTATGTATTCGTCATTTTTATGAGGGCTATTGTCAATGTACGATGGTATTGATCCTTGTTTCCCTTCCTGAGAATATTACTACTAATGGGGTTGGCATGGATTGATAATACCAAGGACTAGAGTCCTCTAACTCAAATCCAATATCATATTCTCACATTCAACCTTCTTATTTGTTTGTGGGGTAAAGATAGAATGTAGCTCTTCATTTTCAACAAGTGGTGTATTTGGAGCTAATCGCATCCCTAGGCCCTTAGGTATTTTCTCAATAATTGGTATCTCAGATGGGTCATGCTCATAGTTTCCCATATCTTTTATGTCCTTAAAAACCATGGTTTGGATCATGGGAAAGACCTATTGTTAGGTTTATATTTCTCATTGGAAAACTAGTACTTATGCTACTAAAATTTGAGGTTCTTCCCCCTCTCCTTTTGTCTAGGTAAATCACGTGTTAGAAAAATCATATTCATCCTCATCATGATCATGTACCTCATAATTATTTGAACCCCCTTTTCCTCCTCTAAAAGGAGGCATGTTTCCAATTACTCCAAAAGAGTAAATATAAAGTTAACTCTCTATTCAAACATTGTTCCTGAAAAATTAAGGACCAATCAAGACATTTAGTTTCTTTTGTAAGTATCTCAAATGCCTAGGAGTAACCAAAACATTTCTAGAGCTATGGAAAGGAGACAATAAGTGCCAATATCAAAACCAACTTTATATATAATGTTTTAAGTCATTTTATCAAACATCTTGCAACTTACTAATCTCACTCAGTTTATTAGCATTAAAGGGCCATGAGGCATTTTAGACCTCTATCCATTCTCGTACAAAAAAGGGGGAAAATTTGAAGCTAAAACATGGTAGAGAAACACAAATCATATTTATTAAGTATTCTTACTGAACACAATAAAGTAAATGACTGAAATGAGCTACAATGATGTTTTAAAAAGGTAACAATAACTATTCTAGTATGTACATAACATTATGAAATAATAGTTGTATGACTTGATCATTATTTCCTGAAAAAAAAAAAGAGATATATGAGAAAAGTACATTTAATTCTCATAAAGTTCATTCTCTTACATGCAACAACAAAGTACATGATCTAGTCCCATTTTTAAAAAATACCCTTGAATCCAACTATATGGGGCACATTTTCCAATGGTTCCACAACATTCCTTATGAGAGATGTGATGAATAAAGTTTTAGTCAATACAATAGTTTGCAATGTCAACAAACCATGGGGTTTGCAAGGACATAGCAAATAAGTGTCTATTTGGAAAAATATCTTTGATAAGGCCTTCTTTGGGGACATTTTCTAACCGAGACAAGAAATTTTCAACCACATTTACTCAACCATGATTATCAAGTATAGTTAGAACAAATTCTTACAATAAAATAAACTATGTAACAAAAATACCACCGACAACAAGATTTTTCATTAGATACCTATTAGCAGAATTATCTATATGAACAAAAATAAGGTATCGATGATGTACTGTTGGAATTTATTGATGGAATATATTATTATTGTAACTCCCTTTTCAATAATAATATATCTTAGGTCATAGTTTAATAATTTCAGTTGCTAATAAACTTGAACATTACCAGGGAAGTGAGACGGACGATCTGGGGAAGAGAGGCTCCATGAGGAAACCCTAATCCCTTGATGGTGTAGATTGCTGCCAACCAGACACAGAACCCCTACACAGAGATTCACCAACACCGATCATGACCATTCAGCCCCCACTGATACACCAGGATGGGCGAAGAAGAGGAAGGGAAACCCCCCTCATACCGCAATGTTGCAGCCAATGATAGATCAGGTACCAGAGCAAAGAGACCCACTTTCGAGCCGCCACTACAGGTACAAGAGCAAATCCTAGCCAGGGAACAAGGCCTCAGAAAGGAAATCGAGACAAAAGCTGGAACCTCTCAACCAAAGCCACCCTAGGGTTGGGAACCATGCAAATGCATTCCAAAAATGGAGAAACCATCGAGATACCTCATCAGCTCAACTAAGGTTGGAGAGCACACATAATTCATGAGAGAGCATGCCCTCATTAGCAAATTTATGGGACTTTGGCCAGCAAAGAGGGACCTCAACAAATGGATTAAGCACTGGTGGAATCCCAAAGGGGATTATGAGGTCCAACTCAGCTCCAAAGTCTTCTTTACAATCATTCTATACAATCTAGAGGACAAGGACAGGATCTTTGAAAATGGGTCATACTTCTACAACTCGGTAGGGTTGTTCCTACGCTTCTGGACTGAAAGATTTAGCCTTTGAAAATGGGTCATACTTCTACAACTCGGTAGGGTTGTTCCTACGCTTCTGGACTGAAATATTTAGCCCGGACAAATAAGATTTCACCATGGCCCCTGTATGGATCCGCCTATATTCCTTGCCACAAGATTTTTGGCTAGAAGAGATTCTAATGGGCATAGGAAACACCCTCGGGAAATATGTCAAAGCTTCGGAAGCCACAAGATAACGAAAATATACCTCATATGCCAGGATCTATGTTTACATGAATATCTCCAAAGCACTCCCTGGAGCGGTGACCCTTGAATACCAGGATGAGGACTGGAAACAAACTCTGGACTACGAGCACATTCCATTTAGATGTAGGAGATGCCATGAGCATGACCACTTATATCGTGATTTCCCTCTTATCAAACAAGCTACCAGAGAAAACGACACCACGCAGAAGGATGGCTTCACCACGGTCACATCAAAAAGGAGAAACCCACCAAGGAAGCAGATCCCGGACTCCAGAAAAAAAATCGCAACCAAAAACTCTTATGAGATTTTGGATCAGCTACCAGAAGATGAGGAAATTTAGGACCCACACAAGTAATCTCAACAGCCGCAAAAAAACTACCCAAATCCTAACCCTTCTCCCCAAACTTGTGAAACCCACATAGAATAAAGAGGAGAAGGGGATGGGGATACCCCAATGCTGCTGGACGATCGAGATCTAGCAGGAATAGATCTAGAAAAGCTGGAGGAAGCCCTAAATCAAAAGGACCTCCAGACCCTCCCTGAAGAACAATTGCACAAAGTACATAAGGTATTTCTCAATTCCTGAGTAGGATCCACAGCATGCTTGGGCATAGCAATGGACTCAAGCTCTAGCTCAAAGAGAGTCCTTCAAGAAAACAAAAGAAGAGGATGAAAAACCACGCACCAACTAATCAAGGAAGCGGGCAACCTTATGATAAATTTAGGTCATATCCACAAGATTTCGGAGGGATACCTCCACACAACACCACCCTCTTAATGATGAAGATCATCACCTGGAACATTAGAGGACTTAATGGTAGATCCAAGCAAAGGATCCTCCGAGACTGCATCATAGCAGAAAAACTAGATATTCTGCTGCTACAGGAAACTAAATGCCGAGGAGCAGAGGCTAAAACAATCTTTCAGCGCATATGGCGAGAATGCAACTCCATAACAATAGATTCCATAGGTTCCTCAGGTGGCCTTGCTATCTTATGGAACCCATCCAACATCACTATCAGCAAACCCTTTACAACGATAGGCACAATAACCGCTCACTTCGAGGTCATCGGCTCAAATCAGGAAGGTGCCATCACCAATGTCTACGGGCCTCACAACAACCAGGAAAAAGACAAATTCATGGAGTGGCTTGAACTGATCAAGACCCTGGAAACAACTCAAAAATGGATCTTAGGAGGTGACTTCAACATGATCTTGATGCTGGAGGAGAAAACTGGAGGCACCAAAAAACTAGAGCAAGACAGTGGTAAGATTAAAGCTCTCATTGATCATCTAAAATTAGTAGATATAGAAAATAGCAATGGTACTTTCACCTGTTCTAATCGCAGATCAGGCAATCAACACATTGCATGCCGACTAGATTTCTTCTTAGTCACTGAAGAAATAATGGAATCAGGCTCCTATCTAGAAAGCCTCATTCTACCAAAAGCAAGCTCAGATCACTGGCCCCTGGCTCTTCAGCTAGACACGGGAGAGCTACCCAAGTATAATCCTTTTCTCTTTGAGAAATTCTAGCTATTGCATCTGTATTTTCAGCAGCTAGCCAAATCCTGGTGGGAGCAGGCAGAAATAGACCATGGCTCCAGCATGTACAAATTCCAGCAGCGCCTTAAAAACTTCAAGTAGATGCTGAAACAATGGAACAAAAATTGCTTTGGCAATATACTTCAAAGTATAAGGACGATAGAAAGTAGGCTAGGGGAGATTCAAAAAACATTCATTTCTGGATCCAGAACCACAGAATTAATGAAGGAGGAGGAGCAACTACAGGAACAACTAGAAGAAAGAAGGAAACAAGAGGAAATCCTATGGAAGCAAAAATCCAGAGTGCAATGGCTCAAGGAAGGGGAGATGAACACAATTTTTTTTCATAGAGCTATGATTCATAGATGAAACATCAATAGGATCACTCACCTGGAGTATAGTTAGGGAAACATAATCAGGGAACACTCCAAAATCGAGGAGGAGCTTCTCAAGTACTACCAAGACCTTCTAACGGAATCGAAGAAGGACAGAACGGAAGCCATACGAAGAATCACTGGACATATACCATCACTGGTAACCCCAGAGAAAAATGTAGCTTTAACTCGGCCCATAACCCAATAAGAAGTAGATCAAGCAGTAAAAACCATGCCTCCAAGAAAGGCCCCTAGCCCGGACGGATTTACCATGGATTTTTTCCACCACTGCTGGGACCTGGTCAGAAAATAAGTGTGGGAAGTGGTATAGGAATCAAGAGCTTCAGGCCTGGTCCTACCAGCTCTCAATGCCACCTTTCTCACCCTTATTCCGAAAGAAGAAAGAGTCACAAACCCCAAATAGTTCAGACCCATAGCCCTGTGCAATGTTATCTACAAAATTATAACGAAGGTAATAGCCAATCGACTCAAACCCATTCTTCCATTTGTCATTTCCAAGGGACAGGCAGGGTACGTAGAAGGGAGAAAATCATGGATAGTTTCATCTTAGACCATGAGATCATCCACTCCCTCAAGACTTCAAGAACTCCAGTTATGCTAATCAAACTCGATCTTTCAAAAGATTTTGATCGAGCCAACTGGAAATATCTCAGAGCTGTCTTAGACTCTTTTGGTTTCGATCAGGGTTGGGTAAATTGGGTCATGAATCTCACCTCGTCCGCCTTCTTCTCCATTCTGGTAAATGGTGTACCATCCCAACCTTTCTCACCATCCATAGGAATCAGACAGAGGGACCCCCTCTCCCCCTTCCTGTTTGTACTTTTGGTAGAAGGCCTGGGATGATACATCAAGGCAGCAGTAACTAAAGGCTCCCTCAAAGGCCTACCTCTACACAATATTCAGCCAACACCCTCTCATAGACAATTTGTTGATGACACCCTCCTCCTGAACTCCCCCACGGTCAGGGAAGCTAAGAAGCTCAATTCCATCCTATCCGACTTCACCAAAGCCTCAGGCATGTCACTCAACTTGGAAAAGTCCAATATCTACTTTTTTAATACCCCGCCTTCTGTCCAACTTCATATTTCTAGACTTCTGGGGATACCCAGGAGCTCCCTTCCATCCAACTATCTCGAGGTTCCCCTCACAGGAGCGGTGGCCAGATCCATCTCCAGGGACAACCTTCTCCTTTCCATTTCCAACACGCTAAGCAATTGGACCTTTAGACCCCTCAATATTGCCTCTCGGCTGGTACAACTCAAGTCCGTTTTGCAAGCTCTACCCACTTATCTCTTCACTGCTCTGGTTTCTCCCAAACAAGTCATTAGAGCCATCAGAAACCTTCAGCGAAACTTTCTCTAGCATGGTCATCAACCCAACAAGAAATGGGCTCTAGTCAACTGGGATAGACTTTGCATGCCAAAAAATCAAGGAGGACTGGGACTCCAGGATCCAGGGAAACTCAATCAAGTAATGGGAGCTAAAATCTACTGGAAATGGCTAAAAACTCCAACAACTGCCTAGGCATAACTGTGGAAATGAAAGTACACCCCCCTCACACCAGAGGACTAGCTAATCTGACATAACAACCGAATACATGGTTCCAACATCTGGAACACAGCTTGGCAAAATCGCACACTGGTACAGAATCGTGCCTTCTGGGAGATAAGAGATGAAGAAAGTGCCATGTTCTGGAAAGACTCATGGTAGCAAATCAAACCCTTGGACGAAATGGAGGAACTATCCAATATCAAAAGATCCCTCCACCAGAATACCCCCCTAAGGGTTAAGGATCTCTAGAAACCACAAGCGCAGCAACAACGGTGGCACCAATGGAAGATCTTGAATCAAGAGCTCGAGACACTAGAAAATATCAATCTACAGAGCTGGCAATCTCAAGCTATCCACAGGAAAATACCCTATTGAGAGGGATCAGACATCCTAAGGTGGGGATACTCCACAACTGGCATAGTCACAATCAAAGAAGCTTATTTACTGCAAGGAAATCACCAGGGACAAAAAAAGGAGCACATTTGGAGTAAAGTCTAGAACCCCATTCTCTGGCCTAATGTCTCCACCTTCTTGTGGCTAGTGGTGCACAATAGAGCCTTAACGTGGGACAATCTAAGGAAAAGAGGCTTCATCGGACCATCCCTCTGTGTTCTTTGCTATCAACAGGAGGAAACTAAAGAACACCTCTTTAACGGGTGTCACTATAGCCAACAGATATGGGACCAAGGTGTGCAAATAATGCTCAAATCCAACCAAAATCAGAGCAACATCAATGACACAATCGAGAATTGGGATCACAGTACCTATAAAAAACCTATACTAAATCTCATTTGGAAAATTTTGCTGGGATTTATTCTCTGGAAAATTTGGAAGGAACGAAATAAGAGAATATTCCACTCCCAACCTTCCCTGCCAGAAGCCACATGGGAGAAAATTAGCTCATTAATCAAGGAAATGATCAGGACTAAGTCTTGGATAGAGGAGTATTTTCAATGCAACCCAGAGGAACAATGCACTCTTCAAAATTGGCATCCCATACTAAACAATCAACCAGGACCAAGGAGTCATATGTGTCAACCGACTAGTCCAACCAGCTAGACTCCCCCTCCAGCACATTTCATCAAAGTAAATTTTGATGGAGCCTCCAAAGGCAACCCAGGAACAACATGATATGGGGCAGTGCTCAGAAATTCCAATGGCAAAATCCTTGGTCTAGATGCTGGATTCCTGGGGGACACAACCAACAACGTAGCTGATCTAACAGGACTACTGTGGGGTCTCCAAATAGCCATGGAAAAAGGCTACCAAAGGATAATCTTAGAGGGGGAATCGCAAGTCATCATAAGGCTAACCACCAAGATTCTCCATGGACGCAACCCTGCAAAAATCTCACCAAGATGGAGACTCTCTGGTCTGCTAGAAGACTTCAGCCACCTCCTACAACCCCATCTCAGCATCATTACCTCCCACGTGAAACAAGATGCAAACAAGGTCGCATATTGCCTAGCAAATGAAGCAGTCAAAATGGGAGTTGAACACTTTTGCTGGGAAGCCCACATCTCACCAGATCCAGAGATCTTCACTCGGTGCCAAACCTTAGCCACCAAAGACCTTCAATCCCTGGATGGGGTGACACGTCGCACAATTGAGCCACACGAGATTAGGCCGAGACATGATATTAATGCATCTACCGACCAACATCCCCTCTGACTTTAACTCACCATGGATACGAGAAGGCGCATTCAAGTGATGAGCCCCTTCGTGCAAGGGAACGGTACCAGCCATCAGTGCACTAACCAGCAGGTTTTAATGGTCATGGCAGTCATGTTAGCACTCGTCCTCATCGCCCAGGTCGACAGAGAAAAGCACCAGTCTCTCTTTGCAGCCTCCGCTCCACTGGAACAATAGCATTGCCGCAGATTCTCCTCCACTCCACTGGAACAATGGCGGCACCCTGTGGCCTCACCAGTGTTCTAGAACAAAGTGACCTTTCTGGAAAGAACTTTGGCAATCTACCGGACCCCCACCATGCCCAGAGCGAGAGGGAAGCCGTGTAGGGGAGTTGCCTAGTATACGGCTGAATCACGACGCCAGAGGAAAAAGAAATTCAAGAAGGCCATAACAATGGCAGCCATCCGAAGGAGCACGACACCACGAATGCCTCCAATGGCATACGTGGAAGAAGTTACCCCAGAGGATGGCTTGGAGAGCATCCTTGAGCACACTCTATTCATAGTGCCAAATAACTGGAACCCACCTTCGGAATTTGGTTCTGACAACAAGCCTCTTTCTGCAAGCATTCTGTCTGGCCCCAGCGCCACCAGCCTAGAGGAGCCTTACCCCACCTGCTATGTCAAAGAGGAGATTCCTCCTCAACCACCCACGGAGGAAGCACTGCAAGCACACAATCAACAAGCGCACATGCATCATGAAGCAGCCTAGACCACTCCCACGGGGTCAATCGATAGCCACAGCTAGGAGAAGCCACTCTTTGCCGACTCGGGGTACCTCAATCTCATTTTTGAGGTGAGGAGTCTGTTGGATGATCAGATCTTTCACCTCGCACAAATTGACTAGAGACTCAGCCTGCTCTTCGTGGCTCACTCCAGAAATCTTCCAAAGAGACAATGCCCAACATGCATGTAGGCCTATGCATTTCTAGAAGGATGGTGATAGCACGAGGATGAGGACAAGCACACAGGCTCAAAGGTTAAATGATGCTCAGGATTAGAATTTTCTTTTTTTGTTATAATTTAGGCTTCAGGCCAGTTAGCTCTCAGTTTTCTTAGAACTAGTTCATGACATCCAGTTCCATCTTCATGTCTGATAGTCCTGGTTTCCTTCGGGCAGGACGATGCACTGTTAATTTTGTGAATTGGGTAACACATGGAAAGGGATGCCCAACTGTCTCAGTTTCCTGTTTAGGCAGGAAAACTAGCATCACAAATGGCTACTGTATTTTGCTTATGTTAATATAATAGGTCCCATATTTTTACTTAAAAAATATATATATATATCTTAGGTCATAACTAAAAATATTTTTTCTAACATAATAAATGGAATATTTTTTAACAGCCTAATGTCAGAAAACAACACCTAAGGATTTTTCTAAAGCATCAATGTGAATGTGAAAAGGAATATTTCAATTAGGGCCTTAAGCATAGGGGAAGAGATCATATTTGTTTCAAGGTTTCAAAGGATTTTTGACATTTTGCAACCAAAAAAAAAAGTCAACATCCTTAGTAATAATGACAAAGAAAGATGTTGCTATTTTGTTGAAATCGTAGATGAATATTCTATACTAACCAATATGTCCAATAAAGTTGCAAACATTAGTTTCTTCTGAGGGGTATTTAAATTTTGATTGATGGAAATTTTTTCATGGTTGACTTTAATCCTTGAAGCTAAGATATGATGTCTTAACACTATTCTTTCAATCATCAACATAAAATATTTTTCATTATTGATGGATAGATTCTTGTACTAAGAATGCTATAAAACACTTTTCGTAATAGCCAATACTTCTTCATAAGAATTACAATATGCTACGACGCCATCCATGTAGACCTCCACATAGTCATGGATTAAAAACTACAAGGAAAAAAAATTATGGTGGATATTTTTAGTGTTACAAGATTAGGTAAAACCATAACAAAAAATATAAGCTAAAACCTAGGCTATTGGAGATTCTAGTTACGTCACCCAGTTGTGATTTTGTGCCTTGGAACAAATTTACATTGTCTCCCTGAATGGATTTAGGAGGCGAGTTTAAACTCATCATATCATGCTCACCATGCCTCAGATTGAAGACACACTAGTTTTGTTGGACTCCTGGCACTGGATTCTAGCTAGGGGGGCACCTCTCCTATGATTATGTTGCCTAGAAAAGTGTTAGAGGATCTATGCAACTAGGGTTTCTCAGTGAGGCACAATGAAAATCTGACAAAGGGGGTTGGGTTTCACAACCCACGTGTCAGGTGATTTTGGGCACCATGGTCTCATGGGGGTTGTCCATATAGACCTTCTGGAGCTTAAGGAACCCAGTTACATCTCCTTGCTGTGATTTTATGCCCTCGGACCAAATTTTCATTTTGTTCCTGAAAGGCTTCAGGAGGAAAATTGCAACTCACCATAACATGAAAATCGTGCCTCAAATCGATGAATCATTAGTTCTATTGGACTCCTGGCACTGGATTCCAACTGGTGGAACCCTCTCCTATGATTCCATTGCCTAAATTGTTTTTTTTATAGGAGATCCAGAACTAGGGGTTTTCTGAGTGAAACACAATGCAAATCTGGCACAGGGGGGTGATTTTCAAAACCCCTGTTTCAAGTGATTGTGGGGATCGTGGTCATGTGGGATTTGGCCATATGGACCTGCCGAAGCTTATAGAACATAGTTACATCGCCTAGTTGTGATTTTTTTCCCCCGCACCAAATGTCAAGGCAAAGAATATGTTGGCCTTTGACCAAGTTTTGAGGATCCTTAATCATGTTTGACCTACTTTTGGGACTTTGACAGGATTTTGAAGGAGGAGCGCATGTTGAAGTGGAGATCATGGGATATCAACCCCTTCTTAGGGATTTTTTGGTTTTGGGCTATGTAACGGGTATGGGAATGTCAGCCCATGGGTTTACCCATGTTTAGCCCCTTTTTGTAATGTATAAAATAGATGTCTAGGCGATGTAAGAAGTTGTGTGTATGAGACGATATAGGAATCTCTTTGATGATGTGCTAAGTGAAAGTGATAGTTGTATATGATCTATGCATGCTATGTGAGACTTTCAAGGCTAAGTGCATCTGACTATAAGAGATTGAGTAGAAGCTTTGTGCTATAACCTAACTCAAGGAAGGAGGATCTAGCGAGGTGCACACAGATCTCCTGTCCTATGCAAAGTAGGAACTTGTGGCTCTGTGCATGTAGAAGATTTACAAAAGATAATAAATAAGAAGAAGAGTTGGTGGACGTAGCCCCAGGCTGGGGGTGAACCACGTATATCCTCTGTTGTGGTTGCTTTGTGCTTTATGGTTGTTCTCTTTTCTATGTGATTAAATGCTTAGTGCACTGATATATGCTTAGAATAATCTAATATGATAGCTTAGTGTTGAATAATGTGAATGAATGCTAGATCTAATCTATGTTGATATGCTTAGTTCTTGAATATATTGGATTTGTGTGAATACTTCAATGCTTTGTGATTAGGGTTTTTATTGTGGAGTAGATACTGGTTAAATAATGATGAACTGTAACTACTAAGTTCTTTATAAAGGTGTTGTAATCACAGACTGTGTCTCGGATAAGGTTGCAGACATCTGAGTCCTACAACCACCCCTGCCTCTACCTCAGGTGGGACTTCATCTTCTTCGTAGGTGTTTCCAAAAGGGTCGATAGTTAGGGTTTTGTTGGTGTGCTCTTGAGCGTTGAACCCTGGTTTTGCCCCTATGCCAACAAATGGTTCCATTGTTGGGACCTAAAACTGTGATTGATGGGAACTAAAGAAAATAACGATTTGTGCATAGATCTATTTATTTAGTGTGAAATATTCTACTTGAAGCTCTGTGCTAAGAAGAAAAGTCGGATATGAAGAAAAGAGGTAAGTTCTTAAAGATTTGTGCTTTGTTAAAGGAAAGATAAGTGGAAATTTTTGTTTCAAAAGTATGGATCTAGGTATGTTTGATAAATTTTGTCCTAGCTTAAAAACTAGGGTACAACTAGATGAAATAAGATTTGATATGATAGAAATGATGAAAGATATGTTATTCCTATGCATAGAAAGAATTTTTGGACTAACAAATGGATGCAGGACCCTAGAAAGACTTTTTTACAGGTTAGTTACTGTTACCCTAGTGCGCAGTATAGGAAAGGTTGGGGATCGTTAAAGAGAAAGAGAGGATTAACTCTTTGCTATAGTTGAAGAAGACCGAGACATCTTGCTAAGGAATACCCTAGTAGAGGTCCTACTTGCCTCTATTGTAAAGCTATGGACCATGAAGTTTTGGATTGCCCTAGAATGATTTCTAAGGTTGAAAGAATGAATATGAGACAAGAAAAACCTCAGAAAAATCAAGAAACTGAGACCATGGAAGAACCCCAAAAAGAATCAGAGAATGTATTGCTACAAATGAAAGGAACCCTAAATGATCATAGAAATATCAACTTATTAGAGAGCTTCAAAGAAAAAGAAAGCATAGAAACAAGAATAGAAGACTTTGACATTGACTGTGTTCTGGATGAAGAAACATAGGTGAATATCATGACAAAAAGAACTTGGGAAATTTTAGGAAAGCTTTCTATGATTCCTTCATTAGGAGGAATGGAATTATTTAGAGGAAAGTTGATAACCCTATGTGGAAGACTCACCCTAATATCTATGAATTCTCATGGAACTTCGACAGAAGAAGATTTTGAGGTTGTTAAATTTATTGAGAACAACGCCCCATTTTCTATATTACTAGGAAAAACTTGGATTGAGAAACATCAGGCTATAAGAAAAGAAGAGGAAGTATTAGAAAAAAAGAAGCAAGAATTAAAATATTTCATGACTAGGAGGATAGTGCACTTGATTGAAGAACAAGAGAATAGATCAAAGTCGTTCAGATCTAGAAACTTGGATATCGAAGTAGAAATAACACAAGAAGACTCACAGAAGAGTAGAGCACCTACTCTAAACATAGAAGAAGTATTGGCCTTGAACCCTACGAAAGACCATCAACAACGCGAAGTTACTATGCTAAAAGGAGATAAGAATTAGAATGGAAAGAGGAATACCGAGATAAATATTATAGGGAATAAGGCTATAAATCTCAGTAAGAAGACAACAAAGATAGAAAAGTTACAGAAGGTTCCAGAAGGGACTTCGCAGAAGGAAGGGTTGAAAAACTGGAACTTCGTCGGGATATTAGAATAGCGCAATATGGCACTTTGCCATGACAAAGAAATTTAGTTGTTGAAAGCATTATAACCATTAGCCTGACACCCCGAATGGTTAGAACAACAGTTATGGCCTAAAATCTCACCGTGATACTATTGGGAGTGCGTCGCAATGGACAAAACTGCATTGATGAAGGCCTCCCAGCCGTTGGAGAGATCTGTTACATCGTGTCTACTTATTTTGTCGACTGTTTAACAGAGAACACTTTTGCGAATTGTATCCAAACAAACCCATTATTACTGCATTGTGTTTATTGAGATAGACACCTGTTCTATTGCTTTGAGCACTCATTCATCCACTTGATTTATCCAATCTAAGAGTTCTTGTCGGATGAGCTCAGTTGCACACAGAAAATCATTGAATAAGTTCTAGTTGACCTTATGGCTAAGAAGGTGATGTCCGTCGGAATTCAAGCCTCTCCGTCGACTGCTCGTGGATCCAGACCATCCCGACCTACAACAGAAAAAATAACCAAGCATCGAGATGACTTGGTGAACACAAAATTAATCCCGACCATCCTACCTGACTACATCCCGCCTTTGTCTAGTGTGGTGAGTCGTGACAGTGTCCCAGGAGGCTTTGATTACACCATGGTTAATGTGTACCTCCCGAAGGGGATACGTGCAGTAAGAATGCAATAGAATAAGATCACAACGTTGAAGTTCAATGAATTCAACCTAGTGGACTGAAAGAACTACAACATGCTATCTCCTTACAAGTATTTGACCAGGATGAAGGGGAAGAACTCAAAAATAATCCCCCAACTATGGACTATGAACCTCACGCAGTCCACCCTCTTGAATGTGATGAAGATTCCTCACTTTGGAAGGCATCGGGAGGTTAACGCGTGTGTTAATATCTTCCTATCATGTTACCAAGGTGGATATCTATGGCTATATAGATGCATCACAGTTGATCTGACGTTTATCCATAGGATCACTGGATTGAGCATGCATGGACCCAACCCACGAGACTTCTACCTAGGGAAGGCTATAGATCACACACTGGTGTAGAGGATCAAAGACAGATATGGTGATGTAGAAAAGGGGATGCAAGACTACAAGGTAGCTTCCATATAGAATGGCGCAGTGCGCCTGGCCTGCCAGTTGATCACATGAATGCTTGTGAGAAAGAATAGACCTACACAGGTCACATGATTCATTGTTGACCTCGCCAGGAAATGTGTAGAAGGACTCCAGATGAACTGGGTGAAGTACTTAGTCAACTAGCTGGAATTGGATTTCCATGAAGCTCGGGATAAGGGATATGAGTTCCACTTTAGATGGATCTTTATCCTCATAGCGTTTACTACTTGGGAGATGCCAGAAGGTGCGACCATCCTTGACATTGAGCCATTCGAACCACTCGCTGCAAATTTCACCATGCTCTGGTACTCGAGCGATATGGGAAAACAGTGGAAATCGAACGTAATATTCCATACATACTATGTGAAGTTGAAGAGGGCCATCAAAGCTATCCCTTGCATGGTGCCAAACACCATGCACCAATTCATACCTCTCATGAAGTTCTGTGCAGATCGAAACTTCATTTATATCACTGTGCGAGTAGACGAGCATAAAGAAGAGATTCAGTCATACTATAAGCTCATAGAGGAGGGCATCAAGGAGATAACCAAGGACTGGTCTGCAAAGCTCCTTATCCATGTTGAACCTATAGAAATGTCTCATCCTAAACTAATTGGTAGCTCAGAGGCCACTCACAAAGAAAATGACACACTTGGAACCAACAAAAGGAAGAAGACCGAACAAGTACAAAACCTGAGCAACACATCAGATGAAACTGCTTCAGTATCACCTGGATGAGGAGGTGATGACAAAGTAGATAGAGAAGAGACCAATGGAAAAGAAGATCAGAAAAATCAAGGCAAAGTAACACCTCTTACGGATCCTGTTGATGAGGCTGATCCCTCGAAGAAAAGAAAGGTTTCCCCCATGAAACCTACCTCACTGAAGAAGTGAAGAGCGAGAAAAACCATGATGTGAACCATGCCCATGTTTAATGACTTCGACTTCATCATCGTCATTGTAGCAGCTGCCTCGCAGGACGTCTTGCAGAAACATGAAGCCAAGAAAGAAAAGATGTACGACAGAATCAAGGTCGAACTCAGAGGGGTACAATAGGCCCTTCAATCCATTCATGTAGTATCCACTGCACCCCCACCCTCAGAAGCACCGTAGTTGGGAGATAAGCCTACCCAACTCCATAGACTAGCTGATGCAACCAAAGCTCACCTTCGTCACACACAGGAAGACACAGAATAAGACACAGAGGCCCTAAATCAAGTGCAAACAATAGTCATAGAGCAACATCGAGTTGCAAAATAGGAGAAGGTTTCTCTTCAAACAAAGTTTGAAGAGGAGAAAGTACAAATTCGGCAAGAGAAAGAGCAGTTGCTTGCAGAAAAACTCAAAGTCAAAGAAGAAATCAACAAAGAACTTCACTATGTGATAGGCTTAGAGAAAAAAGTGGAAGACCCAGTATATCATCAAGTATCGAAGCTTTTGGAAGCTATCCAACAGCTTCAGTATATAATCGTTGATCTGGAGCTACGAATAGTGCCCAACACTCCATAGGATGTACGAGATCAAAGAGAAGCAATTGCTCAAAGAGAAATTGAGAGAATAAAGGCCCTCACCATGGAATTTAAACAACTAAGTGATCGTGGTGCCCAAACTTATGAGAGAATCACTGGGGATCTTGAATTGAAGACACTAGAGTCACAACTCCAGGAGGCAAAGAAACAAGCAGAAACAGTACAGGAAGAGTTGAATCCCCTGTCTACAGTTGAAAGGATGAAGCGATCTCAGGAACAATTCACTACTCAATAGAAGGTCCACACCATTCAAAGAAAATTCATGGAAGTGACTCAGAGGCTCCAACCAATACAAGATGAGGCTTGCCAACTATTTGCAGAGATTGAAGGTCGAGGAGCATAACTAGAGCAAGTCGTCATTGTAGCTGAACAATGTTTGTAGGGACCTGTCAATGAATTAGTTATCCAAGATTTCATCAAGAAGAAGGCCTTGGTGTAGCAACAAGTCGAAGCATCTTGAGCCAAGATCGAGGATTTTGAAGCAAAGATACCCAGATCAGAGAAATTTAGGACGAGTCATAGGTGAGTGATGGGGCCCTGTTGGCCCTTGACCAAGTTTTGAGGATCCTTGATCATGTTTGACCCACTTTTGGGACTTCGAAAGGATGTCGAAGGAATATCACAAGTCAAAGTGGAGATCGTGGGATATCGACCCCTTATTAGGGATTTTTGGGTTTTGGGCTATGTAACGGGTATGGGAATGTCAACCCATGGGTTTACCCATGTTTAGCCCCTTTTTTTAATGTATAAAATAGATTTCTACATGATGTAAGAAGTGGTGTGTATGAGACGATATAGGTATCTGTGTGATGATGTTCTAAGTGCAAGTGATAGTTGTATATGCTTTGTGCATGTTGTGTGAGACTTGCAAGGCTAAGTGCAAGTGACTGTAAGAGATTGAGTAGAAGCTTTGTGCTATAACCTAACTTGGGGAAGGAGGATCTGACGAGGAGCTCACAGATCTCTTGTCCTATGCAGAGTAGGATATTGTGGCTTCTTACATGTAGAATATTGACAAAATATGATAAATAAGAAGAATATTTGGTGGACGTAGCCCTGGGTTGGGAGTGAACCACGCATATCCTGTGTTGTGGTTTCTTTTTGCTTTATGGTTGTTCTCTTTTTTATGTGATTAAATGCTTAGTGCACTGATATATTCTTAGAAGAATCTAATATGATATCTTAGTGCTGAATAATGTGAATGAATGCTATATCTAATCTCCGTTGATGTGCTTAGTGCTTGAATATATTGGATCTATGTGAATACTACGATGCTCTATGATTAGGGTTTTTACTGCAGAGTAGATACTGGCTAAATATTGATGAGATATAACTGTTAAGTTCTTTGTAAAGGTGTTGTAATCACAGATCTGTGTCCCAACTAAGGTTCCATACATCTGAGTCCTACAACCACCCATGCCTCTACCTCGGGTGAGACTTCATTTGTTTCGCAAGTGTTGTCGAAAGGGACGGTAGTTAGGGTTTTGTTGGTGCGCTCTTGAGCATTGAACCTAGGTGTGCCCCTGTGCGAATAAAATAAAATGATTAGTAAGCCATTAATAATCCATTTGCATGGATGCGTGGAAAGGCATAGCATGGAAAGGCATGGAAAGGAATTTCATGTCAAGGCAAGGCATGGCATGTCAAGGAAACACATGGAA
Organism: Picea abies; assembly: GCA_900067695.1. Classification (NCBI taxonomy): domain Eukaryota; kingdom Viridiplantae; phylum Streptophyta; class Pinopsida; order Pinales; family Pinaceae; genus Picea; species Picea abies. Next base: position 20,361 of record CBVK0100115580.1, read on the forward strand.
TTTCAAGGTAAGGGAAAGCATGGCATGTCAAGAAAAGGAAATGCATGGCGTTCCAAGGCATGGCATGGCATGTCAAGGCAATGCAAGGCATGGCATGCCAAGGCAAGCCATGGAATGTTGATGGAAGGCATCACATTTCAAGGCAAGTGAATGCATGTCAAGGAAAGGAATTTCTAGGAAACACATGACAAGGAATGACAACACATGGAAAATCATGGCAAAGTAAGACAAGGAATGGAATGTCAAGGAAAGGTATGGCATGTGAAGGTAAGGAAATGCATGGCAGGGCACAATGTTAATAACCAAATATCAAAATAACATAAAAATATTAGAATAAGTACTCAACACCTTGACAAAGAAATAAATTCATATAATAAACCTCTTTGAGCAGGAAACCTCCTTATACATCATATGAATTCACAAATACAAGATGATTCCAAATAAAAAGGTCTTCTTGGTATATATAGCAGAGTAGGAGGTACAATTACAACTAATGGACCCAAGCCAACATAAATAAAATAAAAATACTAATGTAATATGCTCCAATTAAGGGGTAATGTGCCACAATTTAGGGCTTAGCATGCCCCTCCCCTTCAGACATGTGTTGTCCTCGATGCTTGAGTATTTATGGATGCTTTTGTATAAAATACTCATCTTCCCATGTGGAATATTCAATAGGTAGTTACTTCCACTTAGTTAGATACTCTGAAATTAATTTATTCCTTAGTTGGCGAATTCTTGTGTCAGTGATAGCTTCAAGATCCAATATGATTTTTCCTTCCTCGTTGATTTCTAGCAATATAGATTGAACTATGATATTGTCCTCTATAACCTTCTTTAAGCATGAAACATGGAAAACTGGGTGTTCTCCCAAAGATGAAGGAAGCTCCAATTTGTATGCCATAGTACCAATATTTTGCAACACCTTCTAAGGTCCATAGTACTTCGGTGATAATTTAATATCCTTAGCTTTCTTGAGGGACATCTATTTGTATGGTTGTAGTCTTAAAAATACCCAATCCCCTACTTCAAAATTTCTTTTACTACGATTATGATCTACTTGTTGTTTCATGTGATTCTGTGCCATGGTCAAGTTGTTCTTTAAGAGTTGGAGAACTTGTTGTTGATCCTCGATGTGATCATCCGATACTTGAACCTTAGATTTTTATTTTAGAGAAGAAGTTATGGACTGTGGGTGATACCATAAAGTGCCATAAATGGTGTCATTTTTGTTGTAGTATTAAAGGAAGTGTTATACCACCATTTTTCCAAGGGTAACTACTTGAACCATTGTGTTTGTTTATCAGATACAAAACAATGAAAGTATCCTTCCAGACATTTATTCGCTATCTTAGTTAGTCCATCATATTAAGGATGATAAAATGAGTTATGAGTCGATTGAGCACCCAAACAAGAAAATAATTCTGTCCAAAAATGAACAATGAAGATGGGATTTTTGTCACTTACAATAAGATTTGGGCTTGAATGTAGTTTTTGAATTGTTTCCATGAATGTGACAACATCTATACAAGATTTGAAAGGATGAGAGAGTGCACAAAAGTGTGCGTACTTGGTAAGTCTATAAACAATCAACATGGTGACACTCTTCCTTAAGTCTTCAGTAACCCTATGATGAAATCCATGGGAACCTCCTCCCAGGGCTGAATTGGAATGGATAATGGTTGTAAAAGACCTGAGGTATTAATTGTTTCCACCTTATTTTGATGGAAAACCAAACATTCCACCACAAACCTTTGAACATCAGTTTTAAGGCCATCTGGAAAAAAAAATCCTCTTGACCCTGTCATAGGATTTCAAAAATCCCGAGTTCCCTCCTATTGGAGAGGTGTGAAATTCAGATAGTACCTTCTGTTTGAGTTGGGAATTATTTTTATAACCCTAATTTTCACCATACATGCTTACCTGGCATCAGGCCATCTCATATTCCTTCTTTGCCAAGCTAGTATTGAACAACTCTTCTTAAAAAACACCCTTTTTAAAGGTACACGCACCTTGCTCTACTACAGCCTACGTGTACACTCTTGCTGACCCACTACAGCCTACATGTACACTCTAGTTGACCCACTACAACCCGCGTGTACCTACAAAATAACAAAAAATGGAAATTTGACGACGGAACAAACAGTTTTGGGTAAGCTAACTAAACCTTTCAACCATGCATGGCCAGTCATTCGACCAAATACCTAGTTCCTTCTAGTCTATAAAAGAAGGGGTAGGGGTCCCATTTGAAAGAGAAAAGAAGAGTATATAAACTCTGCCCAAATTTATCCCCCCTTTGCTCCAATTTCCTACAATTGTATTGTGAGGTTGAGTAGTTGGTGCATTGTGAAGAGGAGCCCAGGACTAGGTTCGAGGAGGAGTGCTGACCACATATTGTAAAGTTTACTCTTGTGAAGATTAATACAAAAAGGAATACTTTTTTCATCCCACCATATTATGTGTTCAAATTGTGTATTTATTTTATGATACTGTCACAACTAACCCAACAATTAGTATATGAAATACATGTTCGCAGCTTTTTGTTTGTTCATATGTGAATGCAGGTCAACTTTGGGAGGAGGCTTGCAATCAAAGAGAGAGTGAAAGAAAAGGGATTGACATCAAATGAAGGACTTAAGGTAGAGTCACCAAATCTCATTTACATATTTGTATTGCATGAATGTGGGGTTTTGTGTTGGGAGAAGAGGAAAAAGTAGAGGCCTTTAAATGGTCATTTTCTGCATGCATGATTAGAGCCCTTAAATGCTAAGTCCTTAGGAGGGATTTCCCACCCACAACAGAATTGGTGACCATACTGGGGAGTCTCTAGGGTTCTTTGGGGATTTTTTATTGGGTATTTTGAAATTGGTTTTACTACCTTTTTAGAGTTTCTGCAAGAAGTCTGAGTGTTCAGGGGTTCTGGTTCTCAATACTAGTCTTCCCTTCCCTTCTTACCAGACTATTTATTTTTTGTTTTTGAGAGTCTTAAAAGGAATATGTGCCCTGTAGTGGGACAAATCGTGCATGCATGCGTCCTACCTTTAGTCATCTTGCGTATGTACGCCTACTGATGAAGTGTTAGATGCGTGTCTGAGAACCCAGGAAATCCTTCTTAGGAAGAGGCAGTCATCCACTCCTCTGCAGAAGTGATCCTTCTCAAGTATCTTCTAGGTCCTTCTAGGTCTTTGATTGAACAGTCCATGGTTAGGTAAAACCCTCAGGATTAGCTTTGTTTTGATAAAGTTTTCTTCCCTCTTCTTTGTCAAAGTAAGTTTTTGCACCTTTAAGGGGTTCTGGTTTTCAATACCAATAATCTCTGCCTAAGCTTAGTTGTTTGTCCTCCTTTTTTGAGGAAAAACAGAGGCACATGTGGCCTGTAGTGGGCCTGAATGTGTGCATACATGTCCTGTCTTTGGGCATCCCACGTGCATACGCTGGTTGTTGAAGTGATAGTCGTGTGTCTGTCTAGAACATTTTGAGGAGGCAGTCATCCTCTTCCCTGTCAAGTTTTTACTTCCTAGGTTTTTCTTGTTTCTTTCTGGTCTCTGTCATAAGAGGTTTTAGGCTAGGTTGTATTCCAACATAGCTTTCTTTTTCATTTAAAATATTTTTTTTGTTTCCTATTTTTTTTAACTTATTTTTAGCTTGAAATTTTAAGAAAAATGAGTTTCATTTAAAAAACTATATATTTTGTTATTTTAGATTCATGGGGGGGCCATGAATCATGCACTCATTAGTTTCTTTTAGAATCTTTTGTTATTTTTTCTTTGATTGGAACAAAATATAAAAAAAAAAATCTTAGTTTGTTAGATCTCTTTCTTTCCTGGCATTTTCTTTGCATTATTATTTGAAAAAGAAAAAGAAATTAGCATAGCATTGGGTTTTCTTCTAATTTTAAAAGAATTTCAAAAAAATAAATAAGAAATAGTGTTCATGTAAGTTTCATCATTTTTCACAAAGAGTCTTAACAACATCAGTTGCACTACCGTACCCCTTTGAGTAAATCAAGCCTTAAAAAGAACACTAATTAAAAATGACTAGACTTTATGTTTGTAGGGTCCATCAACTAGATTAGGTTAGAGCCTTGATTTAGGTTGGAGAGGAGGCTATAAAAAAAACATACAAGTCTGTGCAAAGGACTATAGAAGTATAGTATTGTGAAAGTTATCCAGGACCCCCCTCTAACACAGGGGCTAAACACGAGGTCACGTGCAGAAAGGTAGTGGAGATAACCCCTCCAAAGTCGGACCAATCATAGTGGAGAACACATATATAGGCCTTGTCTTGGGATTCCGTCGATTGCATTTGCCACGAAGCTTCGTGGGTCTCAAATCCATTTGAGGTCCTCAGTTGTCTTTTGGACCACTTTATTTTGATACCCTTGGCAAGTTTCAAGCTTGATACCCTCCTCATTGTGGTGTACCCGACTATCGACTGTACCCACTTGGTGATTGTTCGTGCGCTGGCAACCTAGTTGCCTATCTTTCTAGTGACATACACAGGTGATTGTGGGGGTATATCGTGGTACCTAGGATAGACATTGGGCCACTCTTTGAAGATTATTCCCAGAGGGTGCTTCCGTTTTCAAGTTTCACTTGCACCAGTATGTTTCTCTAGTGTTGGTTGGTGTAACTATTCTTCCAACTAGTTAGTCGTTTGCTTGATTTTCCTTTAGGAACTTTTAGTGTGTGCTCTGTGCTCCCTAGTTTTCCATAGTGAGTTAGTCAGTCGTGGCTTTGGGTCTCTAACCTAGGGTGGTAGAATGCCCACTCCACTGGTCATGAGGACTTTTGGGTCTTCTGGTTAAGAACATGGAGCCACCTCTTTATAGGCGTTGTTTTGATAACATTGGTTCCTCAGAGTTAGTGTGTGAAACGTTTGCGGATTTGAATGATCCTGTAAGGGGAGAAACTGTGGATAATATATTCATGGCTAAATTTCCCGATGATACCAACCAAGGAGCCCCTTCACAAGGGTATTCTTGTGCTTTTCCCTTCTTCGGAAACATTGGTGTCCCTTTGATGGTCACTTTTTACATTCCTGGGTTGAATGTAGGATTACCTGTTTGGTTGGGTACCATTCCAAATGTCCTAAATTCTCTTGATGCTTCTCAGTTAAGCACTTTATGTCATGGGCATGCTGTTGATGTTTCTTTGTCAGCAAAGTCTTCTCCTCCTCCTTCTCCCACCTCTGGTGAAAGTACAGTTACTAGTAACCCAAAGTCTAAACGAAATGGAAAGAGGAAGAATAGGAAGAAGAAATCACCAACCTCTGTGAGTCATGCTGGAGATAGGTCGACAACCTCTGCAAGTCATGTTGAAGTCCAACACCCAGCCTTTGCAAGTTATTATGGGGACACACACCCACCCTCTGCAAGTCATGATGGGGGGAAATGTCCAGTCACTGCTAGTCATACTGGTAATAGGTCTGTAGCCTCTGCAAGTCATGTTATCGACCCATCACTAACCTCTGCAAGTCATGTTGGAGATGTGCAACCAACCACTGCTAGTCATGTTGGGGGCATTAGTTCTGTTGAGAAACCTAGATGAATAGGATGTAAGACTAAGTTGCCTTGTAAGATTTGCAAGGGAGATCATCTTACTCATTTGTGCCCTGGCATTCCAGAGGTACAAATATTCTGGTCCCTGTCTACAAGCTCTTATGATTCTGAGTCTTTTGAGGTTTCCTCGCAGCCTATTCAGCCATGGGTTGTGAAAGTGGTGATGCCGATGTAGTCATTGGATGATCCCACTCCTCTTTTGAGGGGTGAGGTGCCTTTAGACCTTGTAGTATCTCAGCATATTCCACCATTGGTTGAGAAAGTGGTCATGTTGATGCATTCATCGACTGATCCCACTCTTCTTTTGGGGGTTGAGGTTCCTTTAGATCATGTAGTCTCACAGCTTACTCAACCATTGGTTGTGAAAGTGGTCATGCCGATGCAGTCATCGGCTGATCCCACTCCTCTTTTGGGGGGTGAGGTTCCTTTATACCATGTAGTCTCTGAGCCTATTCAACCATTAGTTGTGAAAGTGGTCATGCCGATGTAATCATCGGTCGATCCCACTCCTCTTTTGGGGGGTGAGGTGCCTTTAGACCATGTAGTCTCGCAGCCTATTCAACCATGGGTTGTGAAAGTGGTCATGTAAATGCAGTCATCCATTGATCCAACTCCTATTTTGGGGGGAGAGGTGCCTTTAGACCATGTATTCTTGCAACCTATTCAACCATTGGTTGTGAAAGTGGTCATGTCGATGCAGTCATTGGCTGATCCCACTCCTCTTTTGGGGGGTGAGGTGCCTTTAGACCATGTTTTTATCAATTTTGGTTTAGTATTTTCATTACAAGGGGGCATTCCGCTCACTTTGAGCACACCCCCTCCAAGCCCTAGGATGGTTTCCTTTGATTGGAATGACCTTGTTGAGCCTCGTCTTCCTTCCTCCACACCATTTCAAATAATGGTTGAAGTTAATTCAACAAACATTTATCGATGTATTGTGGATGAAGGAGCTTCTGCAAGTATTTTATCCTCGTCAGTTTGGAAAGTCTTGGGATATCCCAAGCTTGTGTCTTCCTCGCATGAGTTGTTGGCTTTTGACAAACGTCCTAGTGAATATTTGGGGGTTCTTCCTTAGTTACCTATATCTTTAGGTGGGAAGACTATCCTTTTTGATGTTATGGTGGTGCAAGGCCCGTTAGATTTCAATATGCTTCTTGGGCGTGATTACGTATATGCTATGAACACTGTGGTATTTACGCTCTTCTGGGTGATGTACTTCCCTCACAATGGAAGCATTGTCACTATTGACAAGCTGGCATCTGATAATCACCATCCTAATTCAGCATTATTTCAGACTACCCCTTTATATGTTCCTAGCATTCGTGTAGACTCTACCCTGCCACGAGTTAATTATGTGGCATATTCTCCTTGATGTTCAATTGCTTATGAGAAGGAACCTGTGCAATCATGTTTTCTTTCTTGAGACTTGGAATCAACAATTGATCCATTGGTGTATCCAATGGGGGCATGGGAGCCCTTGCTTCCCCATCTTGGTCCAAGTGGGCTTGAGTATCTTTTTGAGTCTGATCTCATTGTTAGTGGATCCTCAAGCCCTCGTGATCGTGATTCTTCGCTGATAGAATCTGCTAGTCCTGGACAAAACCTCCATCGTCATATGGACTATGGTTAGTTTACTTCACCCATTGGGACTGTCGACCCTCATTTGCATGATTTATCAGATTTTGAATTACCTTCAGATGAAGCTATCCTTGAATCCATGATTACGATTTCTATCCCACAGGAAGACTTACACTGTGGTTTGTGTTTTCTTCCATTTTGGGAGACTTCTCAAGTTGACTATCGAAGATACTCTTGCTCTAATCCTAGCAGTAAGCTCTACCTGAACCAGTTTCATACATGAGTAGTAGCCCCCATGGGTCTTATTTTAATCCCTTTTTAGACCCTCTAAACATGAAAATATTGTCGAGCGATCTTGTGGCCTTTCGCTTGTTAAACTGAAATTTGAAGTCACATCTATCCAGTCATAGTTTACCCCTTTTTTAGTCTGGGCAGTCAACTGTATGAACAAAGGTATACTCTAGAGGCTTTGGATCCCTAGAAGAGTATTCTCAAGTATAATTTTAACTCTTTTTCGGGCCTGAGGGACTAAATTTATGAGAAAGGAACCCCCACAAAGTCCATAGTTAATCTCTTTTTAGACTCCCTAAAATTGAAAAGATCGTCGAGTGACCTTATTCTTTCACACTCATTAAAATGGTCCAGAAGAGCATTCCTAACAAAGTCCATAGTTAAGCTTTTTTCAAACTCCTTAAAAATGAAAAAATTGTCGAGTGATCTTGTCTTTATCACTCGTTAAAATGGTTTTGAATAGACATCTTTTCAGTGCTAATTTACCCCTTTTCTGAATTGACTAGAATACTTTCGAAAAAGGTACCCCATCGAAGTCTCCTTTTACATTTTTTCAGACTCTCTAAATATGAAAAATCATCGAGCTTACCTTCTCTGGGCTCGTTAAACTTACATCGAAGGATGTTACCATTGTGTGTCTTATTAATCGCATTTTCATACCCGCGTTTTTGACCTAATGTCGGCTCCATGTTGCTCTCAACTGAACCATTTGAACCATGCCTTATACGCAAGCCCTATAGCACTTTGCCTCTACCTCTTGACACCTTTGGCCCCTAGAGGATTTTTCCTGAGTGTCCTTTTATTGCATATGTCTATTTTCCCTGAGAATCCCTATGTTCTGTGCGCTTGGAACTAGTATGTTTGCGACACTTAATTCCTCCTTTGTAACGTAACATTCTTTTATTCTTTTTCCAAATTTATTGAAAAAGACAAAAAAAATCAAATATACCCCAAAAAGAGGAAGGGAAAAGTATTTTCTTTGTATTGGTAGCACAATGAGTCACCCTTGGATAAATCACATCTTTCAATTTGTTCGTCAAACCCTAGGATTTAATATGACCTTAGGAAGTTGTTCCCGCTACATTAAGTTGTGTCCTCCTTCATTTGGTTATTCTTCCAAACATATGGAGAGTTTGCATTACCTCCTGCCTTGTAAACTTATGTTAATGCCATGTTGCCTGAGTCTCATCATTTGTTGTCCTATTATCCAAGGGAATTTTTTCTAAGCCTGAGTCGGCCCCTCTATAGTTTGTCTCTTTCCCTTATGCCCGACCATCCTCAAAGTCCAATCAAGTCTTTGTTTGAAATCAATGAAGCCTTCAGTCAAATCATCAATATTCTCTAGTCCATGACCAACGAGTCGTCAAATACCTCTGGGTAGTGAAGTTGTACACTCAAATTACACTCCTACCCAAGTTTTGAAGATTTTAAAGTTGTTTCTCGAGCTCTGAAGACCTCATTTCCAGCCATCAGGCCTTATCAACTTCTAGAAGATGGATTCTATACATGTATATCTTTTTGATTTTGAGATGTAGATCCATTGTGTATTGCTCGCAGCTACAATTTATATAGTTATATGACATGGATATACAATGTATTTGATTGGTAGCCATGATTTTATTTCATCCTGAGCATGAGTATGCCCACTTCGGTGAGACAATTTTTATTTTGCAGATGGCACTTCCTGAATTCTGGTCCCTGCGCTCACTGGTTTGGTACGTTGATAAAGATTGATAATGTATTTACGCCATCATATGCTCTTATGACCTCACACATTAGAAGGCATCTGTTTTAACCCTAATTTTCACCATACATGCTTACCTGACATCAGGCCATCTCATATTCCTTCTTTTCCAAGCTAGTACTGAACAACTATTCTTAAAAAACACCCTTTTTAAAGGTACATGCACCCTGCTCCACTACAGCCCGCGTGTACACTCTTGATGACCCACTACAGCCTGTGTGTACAATTTAGTTAACCCACTACAGCCCGCGTGTACCTACAAAAGCACAAAAAATGGAAAGTTGCTGACAGAACATGCAGTTTTGGGTAAGCTAGCTAAACCTTTCGACCATGCATGGCCAGTCACTTGACCAAATACCTAGCTCCTTATAGACTATAAAAGAAGGGGTAGGGGTCCCATTTGAAAGAAAAAAGAAGAATATAGAAACTTTGCCCAAATTTATCCCCCCTTTGCTCCAATTTCCTACAATTGTATTGTGAGGTTGAGTAGTTGGTGCATTGTGAAGAGGAGCCCAGGACCAGGTTTGAGGAGCAGTGCTGACCACATATTGTAAAGTTTAATCTTGTGAAGATTAATACAAAAAGGAATACTTTCTTCGTCCCACCATATTATGTGTTCAAATTGTGTATTTATTTTATGATATTGTCACAACTAACCCAGCAATTAGTATATGAAATGCATGTTCGCAGCTTTTTGTTTATTCATATGTGAATGCAGGTCATCTTTGGGAGGAGGCTTGCAATCAAAGAGCGAGTGAAAGCAAAGGGATCGACATCAAATGAAGGACTTAAGGTAGAGTCACTTTACACCTTTGTATTGCATGAATGTGGGGTTTTGTGTTGGGATAATAGGAAAAAGTAGAGGCCTTTAAATGGTCATTTTCTACATGCATTATTAGAGCCCTTAAATGCTAAGTCCGTAGGAGGGATTTCCCACCCACAACAATTATTACATAAATATAAGTGATCATTTTACCATAGTTAATCATATTTCCATGTAAATGTATCAGAAGCATTAGAATCCTATTGCAACCTTTGAATGAGAGTCCACACTTCTTCGTCCTTCTTCCATTCATCCCTTGCTTCTGTTATGCAATCAAGTTGGATGATAGAGATAGCATATATAAATGCCTCAACATTTTCATCCTTTCTTGAGACTGCATCTACCACAACATTTTTCTTCCCTTTTTTGGTAGAGTATTTGGGTCATATTGTATCACATGAAGGTGTCAAGGTAGACCCTAACAAGATTAAAGCCATGATTGATCCGGATTATTTTTGGCATGAAATGAGAGTGGAGATATAATAAAGAAATGTACAGAGATATATCATATATCCAATAATATAAAATAAATGTATCAGAGATGCAACCTTAAACACAGAGATACAATAATACACAATTTTATATTAATGGGCAAAAATGTACAAACACTGTAAAAATTTAGAGTGAAAGACTTGCTAGAATGGTGGAAGCTTATCTCTAAGAAGATATGTGTCCGCTACTCGCATTCACAAGAATATGATTTTACAATGAGGCTCCAAATTCCTTTTTATCATAAAGAAAATTCAAAACCCTAACCCCAGATGATGAAAATCCAACAGTTTTGTGGACCCCGTTCTGGGTAGTTTAGTGTATCAACTTCCCGGGGGCATAACCTTGGCATACGATCTTTGTTTGGGGTTCATGATAGCTCGTTGGAAAGGTATCGTCGAGGATATTCATTTTGGGGGATAAATTACATCATTTTTTTTAATCATTTAGGAGCTCTATCCAGAAAAATCTTCATTTAGGAACAGAAAAACTGTTAAAAATAGTAAGTTGCTAGAAAATGGTTTTGATCCAGTTGGAATAGGTGGGTAGCCACTGATATACACCTAGATCAATCCTCTATCCTAAGGAAGAAATGGTCTCCCTTACATTTATTTCCCAGGGGAGACGGGAAAGTGATTGTTGAATCTGAATCTTGGTGATTTTCTTGCCTTGCTAGAGATGTTGCACTGCTTGGTTTGTGGAAGGCTGTCAAGAACTTGTTGTTGGTGGGGTTGGATCTATTCAAGTATTCAAGCTACATGAGATGACTATCTGTAGAAGGAATATTTGTACTTTGTTGCAGTATTTTTGACCTTTTTCTGTTGGATAGAAGGTGCTTGGGTCGAGGCTGTAGTGGTTACAATATCCTTCCATTCACCTTTTGAACAGATTGTGAAGAAGATGAATTTTGTAGTATGAGATACTACCTTGCGACATTGTTTAGGTGGGGCAGTTGTTGGAACTACCTCTAGTATACTATAGAGATGACCCCCTAGAGTAACAATGACACTATGGGGTCGAGACTCATAGATAGCATGGCCCTTCTACATATATGGCTGGCCCAAGAGAACATCACAAACATCTAGAGGGTAAACATCACATAATACCTCATCCTTGAAGGGCTAGATGTTGTATGACAATCGACACTATTGGTTGACATGAATATCTCGTCAATGGTTAAGCCACCTGATGTTGTATGGTTGCAGGTGTGGTGTGGTCGACAATCCCAACTGTTTGACAACCTCTGCTAAGATGAGGTTCTTTTGGCTTCTACTATCCATAATAAAATGCAATAGGGTCCCCTTCACCCACATTTGTGAATGAAAAGGGTGCTCAAACTCTTTAGGATCAGTTGGTCCTTCTGGTTGAATTGTTGTTGTCGTGACAATAGTAGTGGGGTCTGTGTCGATGATCTATCTTATATCATTATTTTTTGAACGATATTTTGAATTAGGGTTCATCTCCTTGTCTTCAATCTGGGCCACCAATGACTGTTTTGAGTGACATTCATCAATGTTGTGCCAGGGGATTTTGTGGAAATCACACCATTTTTCGATTTCCTTCTTTATCTTTCCATGACTCTTCTTTTCCTACGGCTTGGACTGGTTTTTGGGAGACAATTTTTTACGTTCATCTTTATCATAGTTTGATTATTATGAATTTTTAGACCTAAGCTCACGTTTGTACTGGGGCTTAAATTTCTTCTCTATTTTAACAACATATCGATAAGCAATACCGAGTGATGAGATGTCCAGAAAATCCATTTGAGTTTATATGTATCTGTGTAGAGCCCCACAGTATTTCATAACCAATTTTCGTTCAGATTATTTGATACCAATCTTGGTGTGAAAGGTATGGAAGGTATTGTTCAACTCCAGAACTTCCTGGCCCCTCTCTTGCCGCAATGTGGTCCATCTCATGCACTGGTCCTCATAGTTTCCAACAGGGTAATACTGTTCCTTTACCACATCCACAAAAAACTCCCAAGTGAGCTCGGCCCTATATATTCCAGAATCATTTGTGGAACTTTGCTCCTAGTAAGTGTCCCACAAATGTTTGACACAGGGGAGAGCCTTAAGGATTGTGAAGGTGATATTTTCCCCGTCGAAGAAATTATAAACAAAGAAATAACCTTCTATAATATTTAACCATTTTTCTAGGGCATCCACATCTATCTGTCCTTCAAATATGGGAATATAAAAATTAAATTGTACCTTTAAAGGAGAGGTGTCTCCAAAGTGGCTTCTTGATGAAGAATCTCTTTTTGTTATCAGCAAGCATTGAAGGATGTGGGAAAAATTCTCCATCATTTCGTCCCTCTGTCGTGTGAGAGCTTGCTCAAGAAACATATTAATAGAATCACCTGCTCTGTCATTTTTATTTTCTTCTGCCACGGAGGGTTTCTTGGGCATGTGAGAGAGATTGTACTCAAGAGAGTCCAGCTCAATAACCAACCTTCTATACTCAAACCTCATCAGGGACATGCGTTGAAAAACGATCAAGAGCAGTCTACTCTGATACCACTGATCCAGATTATTTTTGGCACAAAATGGGAGCAGAGATATAATAAAGAAATATACAGAGATATATCATATATCCAATAATATAACATAAATGTATCATAGATGCAACCATAAACACAGATATACATTAATACACAATTTCCTATTAATGAGCGAAAATGTACAAAAACTGTAAAAATACAGCGTGAAAGACTCACTAGAATTGTGATAACTTATCTCTGAGAAGAGATGTGTCCTCTAATCACATTCACAAGAACATAATTTTACAATGAGGCTCCAAATTCCTTTTTATCATAAATAAAATTCAAAACCCTAACCTCGGAAGATGAAAAATCAACAGTTTTGTGGACCTCATTTTGGGTAGTTTGGTGTATCAACTTCTCAGGGGCATAACTTTGGCATACGATCTCCGTTTTGGGCGTACGATAGCTCATTGGAAAGGTATCATAGAGGAGATTCATTTTGGGGAATAAATAAGAGACTTTGGCCATTAATGAGGATATTGATCCTGAAAAACCTTCATTTAGTCCCTCAAAATGGTCATGGAAGTTTAGGAACCAAAAAATTGCTAAAAATAGTAAGTTGCTAGCAAACTATTTTGAGATAGTTGGAATAGGTGGGTAGTCACCAATATCCACCTAGATCAATACTCCCTCATTAGGAAGAAATGGTTTCCATTGCATTTATTTCTCGAGGGATAGAGGAAGGCGATTCCTGAATCTGTAGCTTGGTGAGTTTCTTGCCTTATTGGAAACGTTGCACTGCTTGGTTTGTGGAAGGTTGTCACGAACCTATTGTTGGTGGGGTTGAATATATTCAACCAGTCGGGATACATGATATGAATTTGTGCAGAAGGAATCTTTGTGCTTTGTTGCAATCTTTCCGACTTACTTTTGTTGGATAGAAGGTGCTTGGGTCGAGGTTGTAGTGGTTGCAATATCGTTTTGTTCACGTTTTGAATAGATTGTGAAGATGCTGAATTTTTTAGTATGAGATACTACCTTGAGGAATTGTTTAGGTGGGACATTAGTTGGAACTACCTCTAGTATCCTATAGATATGACCCCCCAAAGTAACAATGACACTACAGGGTCGAGACTCATAGATAGCATGGTTCTTCCACATATATGGATGGCCCAAGAGAACATAACAAACATCCAATGGGGAAACATCACATAATACCTCATCCTTGAAGGGTTGGATGCCATATGAAAATAGACACTACTGGCTAACACAAATATCTCATCCTTGGAAAATCCACCCAATATTGTATAGTTGTGGGTGTCGTGTCAACAATCCAAACTTTTTGACGACCTCTGTTGAGATGAGGTTCTTTTGGATCATGCTATCAATAATGAAATGTAGTGGGGTCCCCTTCAAACACATATATGAATTAAAAATGAACTCCCCATCTTCAGGATCGATTGGTTCTTCTGGTTGAATTGTTGTGGTCACGACAATAGCAGTGGGGTAAAGGTCGATGATCTGTCTTCTATAATTATTTTCTAAATCAGATTCTGAATTAGGGTTCAGTTCCTTCTCTTTGATCTCGGCCAGAAATGATTGTTTTGAGAGATATTCATCGGTGTTGTGCCAAGGGCGTTTGTTTAAATCTTACCATTTTGGGGGGTTCTTCTTCATCTTTCTGTGACCCTTCTTTTCCTGTGGCTTGGACTGTTTTTCAAGAGACTATTTTTTAGGGTCGTGTTTATCATACTTTGGTTGTTGCATTATTGAAAACCCAAACTCCTGTTTGTTCCAGTGATTAAATGTCTCCTCGATTTTAAGAGCATATTGATAAGCAGCGCTGAGTGATGAGATGTACAAAAAATATATTTCAGTTTGGATGTATCTGTGTAGAGCCCCATGGTATTTTAGAACCAAATTTCATTCGGAGTCCTTGATACCTATCTTGGTGCGCAAGATATGGAAGGTATTGATGAGCTATAGAACTTCTTTACCCCTCTCTTGCCACAGTGTGGTCCATCTCATGTACTAATCCTCATAGTTTCCAAGAGGGTAATATTGTTCCTTTACTGCATCCACACAAAATATCCCAAGTGGGCTCGACTCCATATATTCCAGACTGCTATGTGTAAATTTTCTCCCAGTAAGTTTCCCATCAATGTTTTAAATGGAGGAGAGCCTTAAGGAGTGAGAAGGTGATATTTTCCCTATCAGAGAAATTATGAATAGAGAAATAACCTTCTAGCAGATTTAACCGTTTTTCTAGGGCATCTGCATCTATCAGTCCTTCAAATATGGAAATATCAAAATTAACTTGTACCTTGAAAGGTGAGGTGCCTCCAAAGTGGCTACTTGATGAATAAGAGAATGTTTTTATCGACAAGCACTGAATTATGTGGGAGAAATTCTCCATCATTTCGTCCCTCTGTCACGTGAGAGCTTGCTCAAGCAATAGATTAATAGAATCATCTGCTCTGTAATTTTTATTTTCTTCCACCATGGAGAGTTTATTGGGCTTGCAAGAGAGATTGTCTTCAAGAGATCCAAGCTTAAGACCCAACTTGCTATACTCAGACCTCGTCGGGGACATGCATCGAAAAAAAATAAAGGGAAGTCTTCTCGGATACCACTGATCTGGATTATTTTTGTCACGAAAGAGAGCAGAGATATAATAAAGAAATATACATAAATATATCAGATATCCAATACTATAACATAAATGTATCAAATATGCAACCATAAGCACAGAGATATAGTAATAGACAATTTTCTATTAATAAGAAAAAATGTACAAAGACTGTAAGAATACATAGTGAAAAAATCGCTAGAATGGTGGTAGTGTATCTCTGAGAAGAGATGTGTCTACTACTCACATTCACAAGAAGATGATTTTACAATGAGGCTCCAAAGGAATTTTTCTCATAAATAAAATCCAAAACCCTAACCCCAGAAGATGAAAAGCCAACAGTTTTGTGGACCCCATTTTGGGTAGTTTGGTGTATCAACTTCCCAGGGGTGTAACTTTGCCATACGATCTCCGTTTGGGGCACACGATAGCTCGTTGGAAAGGTATCGTTGGGGAGATTCATTTAGGGGGCTCAATCAGAGCCTTTGGACATCATTGAGAAGTTTGATCCAAAAAAACCTTCATTTAGGCCCTCAAAACCGAAAGTTAATAACTGCCAAAAATATTAAATTACCAAAATTGCCAGAAAATTGTTTTGAGCCAGTTGGAAAAGGTGGGTGGAAACCACTATCCACCTATATCAATCCCACATTCATAGGAAGGAGTTCATGAAACATTAGTCGCGATTTATAGTGAGGAAGGTAGCTCGATGGACTGGATCGGGATAAAAAGGAAGATCAACAAGGTGAAGGGAAGAGGCTTCCCCAGTGCCTCGGTGGGTTGGTATTCCGGTGGGATGGTATTTCGGTGGCCTAGTGGCCGAGAATAATATCAATGAAAAACAACCATAAATAATCAAAATTACTATAAATTTCATTGTTTTTGAAGGTCATTATCTTGGAGGGCATTTTTGAGGGCCTAAACAACATTTTTAGAAAATCAATTTTCTACGAAGTTGTGCGTACTTCAATACAAAAAGTTTTTGTTTCTAACATGAAATATATCGAGGAGATTTTTCTAATAAGCTATTTTGAGTGCAAAACAAATCTTATATGAAGGAGTTACAACCAAAATAGTCAAGGATAAAATTCAGTAATAGATTTCTTTTAGAAAGCATAACTCCTTGCTCGGGAGCCATTTTGGATCCCACGAGCAGTCTAGGGAAATATCATGGATTGTAGAAGTTATCCATGGAATCATATTTGAGTTTTGTGTACCTAAAAATGTGTGTGGAAATAAAGAGTACACCTATAGCATGAAAGGTTGAAAAAGGGAAAATGGTCAAAACTTCCGAAGACCATAATTTTCTGCTTGAAACTCAAAATTGGGAAAATGAATAGTTGATGGAAAGGTATTGAGGAGGGGAATCCATATATTAACCTGGAAAATTAATTTGGGTAGAAAATTTTGTAGTCAACTCAAAAAAGACGAGTGGTGGCATTAAAGGGAAGAAAAATTTATAAATTCTTGTACAAAATTACATATGTATTTATTTTTGTTTGATAGAAAATTGTTTGCATGCACATTTTCTTGAGATTTTAGAGGTTTAGGAATTCAGTTTGGTTTCCTGTATGAGAACCACAACAATGGAAGAGTCCCAAGGGTCCTACAGTCATGAATAGGAATTTAGAGGTCTGCATATCAACAAGGGAAATGTTGAGATGGAGTCTAATGGAAGAAGAGATAGGCATGATAATGTAACTATGAAGAGCCTATAGAGAGAAGTGTAGAGTTACATGGATGATAATGAAAATATTATGAAGTATCTGGAAGAAATACTTCAGATCTTAAACATGCTGCAGAAGCAAGCCAATAAAGACTCTGGCACAAAGAAAGAAGCTAATGCTAGGAAAGTGATAGCATCCAAATCCCATAGCAGGATGGATGAGAATGACAATGATAGAAATTCAAGGAGTAGAAGCATGTGCCATCATTCCCTGGGGAAATCCACTAGGAGAGATCATGCTAGTTAAGGGCCAAGGAGCAACCCATGTGTGTCTCCTATCAGGATACATAGGAGAAGGCCCGAGGGAGACATATTTCAAGGTGAAATAAGGAAAATTAAGCCACTTACTTTCAATGGTGAGCATAGGAAGGGAGAATAGGTTGAGGCATGGTTGCTAGAAATGAAGAAATATTTCTAGTTGTATGATTACTCCTCTAGGGTAGAAACAAGAATTGCAACCTACCACTTGCAAGGCAAGGCATGTATGTGGTGGGATCAACTTAAGTAAGCTAAGCACTTCAATGAGAAGAGGGTATCAAGGAGGTAGTTCAAAGGATACTTCTAAGAGAAGTATTTGTTTGAGAATTACTATGAAAGGAAGATGAAAGATTTCTTTGAACTCAAGTTGGGAAGCATGACAATGGATGAGTATGAGAAAATATCATTTGAGTTGTTGAAGTATGTGGAGTTCATAAAAAATGAGAAAGTTAGAATCCAAAGGTTTCTTAGTTGTTTTCCCTCCTTCTATAGTGATAATACACAATATGATAACCTCAAGACTTTGGAGGAGACCATAAGGAGAGAAAAGCATCTTTATGAGTAGAGGAGAGGGAGGCTAGTGTTCCAAAAAACTTGGAATGACAAGAAGAAGGGTAAGAAAGAGAAAAGTAAAAAAGATTTTAAGCCACCCTTTTTCAAGAACAACTCCCAATCAAATCAGCAAGGGCAGTCAACTCAAAATGAGCACAAGAGAGCAGATCCTTTTGGGAGAAGGCCAAGGTAGTAGCATGTACAATCTTGGGGATGTGAGGGGAATCACTTGTATATGGACTGCCCTCACAAAGGAGAAATAATGAGGACTATAAACAACATTCAAGAGGTTGAAACAGTGGAAGACATGGGAGGAAGCATCCAATGATTTATACATCCTTGGACAACAAGCAAGAAGAATATCAATCCCCCATGATTGAGGTGGAAGGTAAGATCAATAATCAACCTATAATAATTTTAATTGATTATGGAGCTATCCATAGTTACATAAATTGTAACATTATTGAAATATTTCACTTGCAAAGGAGTAAGCATAAGAAATCTTGGTTAGTTTAGTTATCCATGGGGGCTAAGAGAAAGATCAACGAGTTGGTTAAATATTTTCCAATAGACATGAATGGACTCAACACAAAGGTAGATGTGAACATCATA
>CBVK0100115586.1:0-10816 GCA_900067695.1 Picea abies
ATTTGCTACAAGGTCATACCCTGCGTCGTCTCTGAGCCAATGCTGCCAAATCATTGGTCGTGTCATTCATATGTTCAAGATAAGTTCATCTAAAACCTCTATTGAGTCGGCCATCTGCAGTTGTCCATTCTCTTTGTGTTGGCCTTCCCTATGTCCAGTCCAACTTACATCATACTCTGTTTCACCTTCAAAATCTGTTAGTCATTTCGTGTCATTGATGGGGGATACATCAAGGCCCTCCTATGACGAGTTTTGTTTCATCGACTTCAGCTCATTATCCAGAAACAAGACTTAGAAATTCTTTGGTACCTTGGAACTTGCATGCCTCAATGGCAGGTTTCCTCACTTTTGACAGTGGGTTTACATCATTGACCCCTGATCGAAAGATTCCATCGAATGTTCGACCTCAACTCATTCATTCACATTCGGTGGATTGTACTAGTGTACCTTGGGAGTCATTGACATTAATGGTGATTTCCCTCGCACTTGTTAATGGTTTCATCATTGACCAGTAATCAAGTGGTTTCTACCATGTTCGAATTCAACACATGTAATCACATGGTTAGATTCGTAATTTTGGGAGACGAGATTGAAGACCCTGGATATCATCTCTTTGTCTAGGTTGTGATGGAATATGTATAATTTTTGACACATAGATCCACTTTGTATGTCTCGTGGCTATGTCGTCTCAATTTGAATTTTCATGCATTGATCCACAGTGTATTCCTGGTGGCTATGTTATATTTTGATGGCATGGATCCACAGTGTATGATTGATGGCCATGACATATGCTTATAATGTCATCCCTCTGTGATCTGAGTATGGGAATGCCTACCTCAGAATTAATATATATGATATGTTGCAGATGCTTGGTTGTTTGTAGGTTTCTGATTAGGTGCCCTCCTGGTTTCCGACACACACATGCAGTTTACAAAGTATTTCAGCTGACACTGATTCTGGCCTCATACTTTGGGGGGCATTATGTTACCCATGATTTTGGTCATCTTGATGGTGTATTGATGATGGTGTACTCAGGCTCCTAATAAGAACTTTCTCCTAAGAAAAGTGGCATTCATTTCTTCCCAGAAAACATATTTTTGAAGAGAGTTCGCAGGTTGCTTATATCCTAGGGTGCGAGAATGACCCATTCTCGCAGGTTGCCTTCAGTTAGGGTGCGAACTTCTTGCAATGTGCTACATAGATAGGGTCCGAACTTGTTCTCAAGCTTGGAAAAAGATGAAGTCTCTATGGTTATAGAAGGGAATCTTCTAGAGAATGGGTTGGCATTCAAATGATTATCTTTGTATTGGTTTCCCTAATATTGTGGGATCATTCTTATCCAAGTAACCATATCATCCTCTTCTATATATTGATGGGATTCTCATGGAAAAGGTTAAGCAAGATTCATTGGAGAATTGGTGAAAGAATTGTGTGAAGGACCTAGCTTGAACAGGAGCTTGAAGACTCTAGCAAGTCTATCAAGAGGAATTGGATCTTCTTCACACAAGGATTGAACAAGTGTGTGTGTTGGAACCAAGAGCCACCGAAAGGAAGCTTGTGACATCAAGGCGATTAGGTTGTATCTTCTACTTTCGATTAATATGATACAGCGTCATGTCCTTTTCCCATAAAGTCATTCTTACTTTATTGTGTAATTCCTTGATCATACACATAAGTTGACGATTGAATATATTTTGCTATCTTCACCTTGGTTGGTTTGTGTTGTCTTGGTCTTGACCTCACGAGAGCACCGGAGTGAAGCAGGAGAAACAGAGACCCTAGGAAGCGATACAAAGGTATGTCACTTGTTCCTCCCTACTAGCTAATTCAATGGTCATAACTTAGGGAAAGAGTCATGTCCTATCCTGTTTTGTTCTAGATCCAGGTGGATCTAGGGAGATATGTTAGTGCCTGCACCTACCAATTAGTCCGATAACACATACCAGCGTTTCAATTCGTTATAAGTGGGTTTCCCACCCAAGCGAACCTAAACATAATTTATTTAGGATCCTATGACCTATTGATTGGAATGGACTAGTTGGCTGCCCACAAAACCAAGTTGGACTGTTATAGTAAAACTTTGGAGTGTGAAAATGAAGAAGGAAGGAGGGTAACCCTATAAGGGATTCAAAATTCTATCTTAGTGAGTCAAATATCATCCCTCCAAGTGAAGAAGTATTGCAGAAAGGGATGTCCCTTGTATGAAATACAAGTACTAAAATTTGTTGAGAATGAAAAACCCAACCTAGAGGATCATCCCATATTAAGAGAATATAAATATGTGCTCCCAGAAGAGGTGTCAGGTCTACCTCCAAGAAGGGATATTGACTTTTCAATAGAACTTGTACCAGGAGTGGTGCCAATGTCTAGAACACCCTATAGAATGAGTACATCAGAGCTAGTTGAGCTCAAACTACAACTGAAGGAGATGTGGGACAAATGATACATTCGGCCTAGTGTGTCTCCATGGGGAGAACCAACCTTGTTTGTGAAAAATAAAGATGGCACACTCAGATTGTGCATAGATTCTAAACAACTCAATAAGATGACCATCAAGAATAAGTATCCCTTTCCAAGGATCAATGACTTATTTGACCAACTAAGGGGTGCTACAATCTTCTCCAAGATTGAATTGAGGTCTGGATACCAGTAGGTTCGAATTAAAGATGAAGACATCCACAAGACATCCTTTAGGACAAGATATGGTCACTATGAATTTGTGGTGGTGCCATTTGGTCTTACCAATGCACCATCCACTTTTATGTGCTTAATGAATAACGTATTCTGAAAGTTCTTGGATAGGTTTGTGTTGGTTTTCATTGATGATATCCTAATCTATTCCAATAATAGGGAAGAACATGAAGAACATCTCAAGCTAGTACTCCAAGTACTAAGAGAACATCAAATCTATGCTAAGCTTAGTAAGTGTGACTTTTTCCAGAAACAAGTCCATTACTTAGGCCATGTTATTTATGAAAAAGGAGTGGCAGTTGATCCTCACAAGATTAAATCCATCATGGATTGGACTACCCCAAAGGATGTATATGATATATGATCCTTTATGAGCCTATAAGGGTACTATAGAAGGTTCATAAAGGGATTCTCCAAGATTGGTTTCCCAATCACCTCCCTTCAGAAAAAGGGGGTTAAATTCATTTGGACATTAGAATGCGAAGAAATATTTCAAGAGATGAAGTACCTTCTAACCAATGCACCTGTGTTGAATATTGCAAACCCAAACAAGGACTTCCTTGTGTGTACAAATGTCTGCAAGGAAGGGCTCAGAGGGGTCTTTACGCAAGAAGGACATGTGATTTTCTATGAATCCAGAAAATTGAATGAGCATGAAGTCAATTATGTGACCCACGATATGGAATTGGTTGTCACAGTGCATGCTTTAAAAATGTGGAGGAATTACCTCTTAGGTAGAGGATTTGTACTTATGACAGACCATAGTGGGTTGAGGTATTTGTTTGACCAACCAAAACTCAATGCGAGACAAACTAGGTGGATGGATCTCCTTAGTGAGTTTGATTTTGAAGCAAGCAGCACGATGATGAAACAATAACATTATCAATATATGGCAACATAATGAGGTAGGTGAATCAACAAAAAAATTTGTGGTACTCTGACAGATCTTCCTTACCGGACCTTTAGGATCTGACCAAGAATCATACGATTCCCTAGGATACAAAATCCTAACAAACTACCACGTGACAGACCAGTCTTGCCGGACCTTCGGGATCTTCCCAGGAATCATAAGATTCCCTAGGATATAAAATCCTAACAGAGATACCACTACTGACCACAACTGACATATACATGCAAAAGTACTATGAAAGACCATCCTTACCGGACCTTCAGGATCTGTCTAGGGATGATCAATTCCCTAGGATATAAAATCCTAATGGAGCTACCTATTGTTGGTTATGATACCATAGTATCATCAACATCACTCCCCCTTTCGAGGGAGGTCCTTTATGACAAAACCAAGCTTGTCTTGGAAGTACCTAAACTTCACACGAGACAAAGGCTTGGTAAACACATCTACAACCTGCTCATATGCACCAACATATTGGAGCTTTATATCTCCCCTCTGCACCATATCATGAATGTAGTGATACCATATCTCTATGTGCTTCGAATTATCATGGAACACTAGGTTCTATGCCATTTTATAAAAATATGGTTATCACATAGAATCACAGTGGCTTCCATCTCCAAATCGAACAAACCTGTCAACAACTTATGAATCCATATGGATTCACAACTGACGGAAGATGTTGCAATGTAATATTCTTCTGTCGTGCTGAGACCAATACTTGATTGCTTCCTACTTTTCCATAAAGTAATGGCTGACCCCAAACTGAAACAACATCTTGAAGTTCTCTTCATGTTCGAAGCACTTCCAGCCCAATATGAATCAGTGTAACCATACAGTTTGAACTCATGATCTTCAGTATAATAGAGACCATAATCCAACGTACCCTTAAGGTATCGCATCACATGCTTTGCAGTTACAAGGTGAACACATCTAGGTTCCCCCTGATACTGACTCAAGGTGTTCACAAAAAAGCATATATCTAGCCTAGTATTCGTTAGATACATCAATGATCCAATACATGTCAGTATAGAGTAGCATCAACCAACTCTGACGAAGTATCAACCCATAGCTTCAAATTTGTTTCCATGGGTGTGTTCATGGATTTACATTCCAACATGTCAAATCTATTCAATATTTCAACTACATACTTCCCTTGGTTAAGGAATATCTTCTCTAGGCTCTGCCAAACTTCAATAGCTAAGAAATAATGCATCGAGCCTAGGTATTTCATCTCAAACTCTGCAACAAGCTTATTATTGCAATATGTGATGAGATTTTATTCTCCTGTTAAGAATAAGTTATCCACATATAGTAGCAATATGACTACCTCATCATTCATAACCTTGAAGTAAATATTAGAATCAACTTTACTCTTGGTAAATCCCAAGATTTTCATAAAAATATCAATTCTTCCATACCAAGCTCTAGGATATTGCTTTGACTCATACAACTCTTTCTTCAACTTGCAGACATGAGTCTTAATATCTTCAACTTCAAACCCTTGTGGTTGTTCTATATAAACTTCTTCTTCAATAACACCATTTAAGAAAGTTGTTTTCACATGCATTTGGTGTAACTTCCACTTCATTTTAGCTGCATGAGCTATGATGGTTCTGATAGAAGTGTATCTGGATACAAGATAAAATGTTTCTTCATAGTCAATACCTTCGTTTTGAGAAAAACTACGAGCCACAAATATTTCCTTATGTTTTTCAATACTTCCATTTGCTACATGTTTTATTTTGTATATCCACTTGGAAGATACCACATCTTTGTTCTTTGGTCTAGGAGCTACTTCCCATACATTGTTATTTATGATGGAATGGTATTCTTCTGTCATGGTGCCTATCCATTCTTTCTTCTGAATGGGTTCTTCAAAGCAAGTAGGTTCCTTTTCTATGACATCACACATCAAGGCCATATGGATGGAGAATGGATTAGGTTTATTGCTTTGTATCATGGTTCCTTCTGGGGCACCATACTTCTCTGCATCTTGAATAAGTTCTCTTGCCCAAGATGACTTTCTCTTGTGAGAGATCATCATATGGGGAAGTTCTTGAGATTCTATCATATCGTGATCTTTTGGAATCTCATCATCAGGGGTAATTGTAACTTTCTTCGCGGGTTCTACAAGTCTAGGAGCTACAAGTTCTTCTTCATATACTTCTTCAAGCTGGAATTTCCTTGATATTTTGAGTGTTGCATCTTCATAAAAGGTTACATCTCTACTGATCTCAATATGATGGTAACCTGGTATGTAAATTATAAAGGCCTTAGGGACTTCACAGTATCCAAAAAATATTCCCTTCTTTCCTGAAGGATCCAACTTAGATCTCTTTTCTTTTGGAATGTGTACAAATACTGGACAACCAAATATTTTTAGATGGCTTACTTCTATCTTCTATCCGGTGAACATTTTTTCGGGGGTTTTGAATCCAAGTGCACTATGGGATAGTCTATTTTGGACATATACTGTTGTTCTTGCTTCTTTAGCCCATAAGTGCATTGAAAGATCTTGATCATGAATCATAGTCTTTACTTCTTCCATAATTGTTATATTCTTTATTTCTGTTATACCATTTTGTTGAGGATTATAGGGAGTGTTGAAATCTCTCTTAATCCCGACATCTATGAAAAATCTTCCAAATTCATTTGAAGTGTACTCTCGTCCATTGTCTGACCTGAGTATCTTGATTTTCCTTTCAAAGAGGTTTTCTACCAAGGCTTTGAATTACTTGAACTTTCCAAGTACTTTATCTTTTGATTTGAAGAAATAAACCCAAGTCTTACGAGAGTAATCATCAATAAAAGATACATAGTATACATACCCACTTAGAGAGGTTGATGGCATTGGATCGCATACATCTGAGTGGAAAAGTTCCAAGATTCCTTCTTCTTTACTATCTCTCTTTGGAAAATGATTCTTAATGTTCTTTCCTTGTGCACATCCCTTACATACACCTTCATGATCAACCTTTAATTTTGATAAACCTATAACTACCTTTCTTACATATGGTAAGGCTTTGTAGTTGATGTGAGCTAGTCTTCTATGCCAAATTTCACAAGGAATTTCAATAGAGTGAGTCAAGGCTACATCTGAGTGACCTTTTAACTTGTACAACCCACCTTATTTTGTTCCAATAACAACTGCATCTTCTATAGTTTTTCCTTTAGGCCACATAAGAACTTCACCATCTATGAATGCAACTATGAAACCTTTCTTACCTAGAGCAGATATAGAAAGTAATTTCTTTGTCAAACCTGATACATAAAGTACATCCTTCATTCTCATTGGAGTTCCTGAATAACGTTTGTAGGTGAATTCTCCCATTCCTTTGATAGGGTAATAATAATAATATCCAAGTGAAACTTTCTATGGGAAGTCCTTTTCTATAAGAATATAAAGAATGTCTTTTTGACTTGTCATGTTATTAGAGGCATCACTATCTATGAGCCAAGTATCCTCTCCAGGTGTCACAGATCCTGAGAAGGTTGAAAACAAAACATAATCTTCAATCTCTTCTTTAGTCAAGTTCTTGGGTGGCTCATCATCTTTAGCTGCATGGGAATGATATCTTTTTTTATTTATCTTCTTGTATTCTTCCCTTCTGGCAGGACAGTTCTTAGCAATGTGTCCCATCTTATCACAATGATAACATTGATAAGAGGAAAAATATTTTCCCTTTCTTTGACGCTTGTGATATTTTTGGAATCTCTTTGGAGGGTGAGATTATTTATGAAAGTGGGTCTACTTTTGAAAATGAGACTTTTTCTTTCCTCCTTTAGCATGAAAAACTAGGGCTTTATCTTCATATCTTAATAGGAAGACTTATCGATTGGCCACTCTTGCTTCTTCTTGAACACATTCTTCCCATAAATTGTCAAATTGGAGTTTCTCTTTTCTTGCACAAATAGCTTGGATAAAGGCATCCAAAGGTCTTGTGAGAGCATTAAGAGTTGTCATTATTAGTTCATCTTCATCGAAGTTGTCTCCAATTGCCTCTAGCTATTCCTTGAATTGATAAACCCTAGAGAAATAGTCTTGAACTGTTTCTCCTTTCTGCATCTTTGTATTCTTGAGTTCGGTTCTCAAATTCATCTTCCAGATGATGTTTTTTCCTTCATACATTTTGGTTAGGGCATCGAACATATATTTTGGAGTATTCTTAAAAGAGACTTGAGGGATCAAGTGGTATTTAATGGAATCTACAATTATTGTTTTAGCCCTAATCATATCCTTCTTGTACTTCTCTTTGGCTTCATCTTCTTCAGGTTTCGATACATTTTCTTTTATGAATTTTGCAAGGTCATTCTCTTAAATAATGAGTCCAATTCTGTACTTCTAGGAACAAAAATTTTCCACACCTTCTAACTTGTCAACAAGCTTGGTGCTTGTAGACATATTGACTTGGAGCTAGGAATGACCAGAAAATGAAAGTGCTCAGAAAATGAATCTGAACTTACCAAGAGATGCGTTGGGTTGAGGCGAGTTGGCTAGAGTTGACTTTTTTATAAAATTCCAAGTTTTACCCCTTGAAACTTGACCTACACAAATATAGATAGGTGCTTCTGGTACTGGTTCTGGTTTCCTAGTTTTCTGGTACTATCCAAAACTAGGGTTTGACTTTCTGGAGAATATGGCCACTGAAAAAGTTCGCTCAAGCTGCCAAAAGATGCGCTAGGGTAAGGCGCACTTCCAAGATAGTTTTTGGTCAAAAATTCCTCTTTAGTAAAAATCCCTAATTTCCTTGTATGTCAACAATGACGTTTTTAGATAGTCAGTGAAAGGTGCTCTATTCATTCAAGCTCTGATACCATGTTAAGTTTTAGTGTTGTTATTAGATTATTTCCAAATTACATGAGCATTCAACGCATTTCCAAAACAACAACATAAATAGGATCACTTAAAGAAACACAATCACAAGGTACGCAACATTTTATCCTAGGAAACCCCTTATGGGGGAGAAATCCCAACAAAAACTTCCTCAATAATAGATTGCCAATTGCCAATACAATGCCAAGACTAAGACCAAAACACCAAGAATAAACCAAGACTGAGCATGCACCTCTCTTCTCCTTCCTCCTGCAGCTGTAACATCCTTCAATATATGCACACTAGATGAGTGAGTGTGATGAGGCACCATCCTCACATATAAATACTAGTTGAGGAGGCACTAGGGTTGTATCTCTTCACATGGTAGGGCCAACTTCTTCTAGAAGTGGTTAAAACCACTTTATAGACACTAAGGGATGACATTAAAAATACTACCTGTTATCACATATAGTTGTCAAGGGCAGCAGGTTGTTTGAGTTCGCGGCCTGCACAAGAAGTGTCAAAGCACAGCGCTCAGAACCATCCATTTCGGGGTCATAATACAAGCAGCATGCAGGTTTGATATTTCAGCGACGAAAATCCATCGGGAAAATCGATCGACGGCGTGCTTTCTTTCGAAAGGTTAAAAGTTGCGTGAAGTATAACACCATAGCAAAGAACCAAAGTCCTGAAATGAGCATGAGGCATAGATATTGAGCGGGGCACATGACAACAGATAAGCGAAATCGAGAATCAGAAGAGGGGAGGTGAGTAGTCTTTCAACTTCCTGACACACAAAATCCCGATACGATGCAGATTATATTTGGGTTGTCCAACCAAAGGGGCACGTGGTGACAGATAATGTGAAATCGTGATTTCACGAATAAGAGGTTTTAACATGGAGCAAGGTGCACGTTCCAGAAACGTGAAATCACGAAGTGCCTAGGATTGAGCCCAGGATCACAGCCTGTCGTTAGGTGGAAGGTGGTGCCAAGAGGAAAGCACCCATCGTGAGGAACCTCAGTCGTCGGATGCATAGTAGATCTAACCGTCGATTTGATCAGGGCCATTTCATATATTGGTTATTGAGAGATTGTGGTCAAGCGATGAAAGAACCCCTGAAATGAGAAATCGTGATGCGCCCAGGAGTTGGGTCCATAGTCACAACCCAAGGTTATATGGAAGTGGGTCTAGGAGGAAAGGTTGGTGCCCATAGCATAGAGCCAACCAAGGTGGAGTTCGGAGGAAGAAATCTCAGCCATCGGATGCAAAGCAGATCCAACCGTCCATCTGAGTCAACCGATTTCACAAGTTCAACCATCGGGATATTGGGAATCAAGTGTAGAGAGGACTCCCGAAACACGAAATCATAAAATATCATATCGGATAAGCACTAGTTCATGGCCCGAGGTCGCATGCTAATAAGGGTGTCAAATTCACAAGGTATGTTCCAAAGGATGAAAGCGCTCACGTTCGTTACAAAGTGAAACCATCACGGCTTCAAGATAATCGGGTGATCTCAAAGAACCACTAGCAGCACATAATATCTCCTTGAGCATTCAAGTCTCATCTCAATCTCGATGAAGCATTTAATGAAAGTAGGGGGAGGTGGTTGAAATCTCGCCTCACCCTATAAATGGAAAGCATGGAGGATTCGGCCATGGAAAATAGAGTTGTCAGCTCGTGGTACCCCTGCAAGTGGTTTTTCCTACAAGCCCATGTTGAGATGAGCTTGCGTTTGACAGTGGGATACATGCACAGTCTGACAGAAGACTGCTTCAAGCAAAGCTTTGAATGTGGTGATCAGATCACACTCTTGAGAGTCAGGCACTGATTTGAGTATAAAAGAAATCAATTTAGATTTTGCAAAGGGGGAAATCTTTGAGAGCTGTGATGACTGTATTTTGGTGGTAAGCCTAAGGGCTTGGATTGTAGATTGTTATGTTAATGAAGATTCCTTTAAGTTGTTATATCAGATCGTATTCTTAGTTTTCATTTTTTGTTTCTCTTTCTTGTCTGAATGTAATCTCTCTGATTTATGGAGTCCTGAGGCGATGGAGGATCCGTTGCTATCATGCCCATCTTTCATAGTTCAACAGATGTTTATGTTTCCCGTTCCTATCTGGATGTAATCTCTATGATTTATGGATTCCTGAGGCAATGGAGGATCCGTTGCTATCATGCCCATATTTCATGGTTCAATAGACATCCTATGTTTTTCTTCTTGTCTGGATCTTTGTAAACCCCCTTGTTTATGGATTCCTGAGGTGTTAGAGGATCTGTTGTCATCTTGCCCATTTTTTATGGTTTATCATTCAAACACTTTCTTCCTTTCTCCTTCCCACCACCACTTAAATCCTTTTTCTGATAGGGAGCTTAAATGCCTTCATTAGGCAGAC
>CBVK0100115592.1:0-14528 GCA_900067695.1 Picea abies
CAAATATTGAAGAGTCAACTAGAGGATTCATCACCTTCTTTGCAGATTTTGTCTTTTTCTCAGTTTATGTAATTTTTTGTCTTTTTCTCAGTTTATGTAATTTTTCTTTGTTTATCAAAAACTTTTTCTCCTGAGTGGATATGAGTCGTTGGATGATTTTGTCTCAATTATAAAGATTAATGGTGTAAACTGTCTTTTAGTGTTGTCTTTGTAACTTTCTTTGAATATAATTCTAAATAGTGACTTAGTGTGAATGCATGTTATTCTCTTTGTCTTGTATTGACTAGTTTTAAAGATTTCGAGTTGGGTATTTGTATTTAAATGCTTTGCGATGGGTACAATGTATATCACTACTTGTTAGTAATAAATAATGACCTACTTTGAAGTCAAGGTTGTTATTTACACTTTATAACTTCTATTGAACTATGGGTTTTAGGTGAAGATGTCCAATATGTTTCCTTGCATACTATTGGGTTCATTTGGATATTCCCAATCTATTTTATTTCTTATCAAGAATCTTAAGGATTGCCACCTTCATTATCCTTTTTGATATTCTTGTGTGTTCCTCAGTGTCAAGTATTTCCATGCCATTCCCACTGGTACTTGAGAAATAATTCTTCTTTAAAATTCTTTTGCATCATTCATCATCTTAGCTTTACGTGTCTATAATGCAGTATAAATATGCCTAATGGAAAGGCCCCAGTATGAGGGTTTAGTCAGAGTTGTTGTGCCTAGTCTATATTCTTCCTCCAACATTATATTTACTTGCAACCATTGAAATATAGCATTAAAGTGTACATAAAATAGTTGTTCTGAGGTGACTCTGAATATACATATTTGTGATAGTTTGAGGGTTACCCCCTTTGGGCCAAGAGCTAACTTGAGGCCTAAGGCAGGGAGGTTTTCCAAAGCCTCCATAGGGTGCCTTGGCATTGTTCCCTTGCCATGAACAACATGAGGACCAACATGGCATAATAAGAGTGCCATGGTAGAAGCAACGAGAAATATAAGGGAGTTAGAATAGTGGTTTGTAGAATAACTAATGAATCATGGGAAAGGTATAAAACATGAATGCCAATTTGACACCTTTGAGTACAATTTCATGCATTGAGACTTCAAGAGGGTGTCAGTCAAAAGGAAATGGAATAGGAAGCAATAAACCAAGGTCTAGATCAATGAAGAGTTTATTACATTTGTGTGGATGATGCACAACTACTTTCCATATAGGCATCGGGGGTCACCTTTGCACAATTATATGAGGTGAAGTTGAAGAAAATGCATACAAACCTTTTGGCCACGAGAAAAGAGAATGCTAATCTCAAAGAACAACTCAAGAATAAAAGGGCTTAGATAGAAATAAATAAAACAATAATAAGAAATCACATCACACTACAAGATAGTCTTGTTCCCTTGGCGAACAAAATTTATGTCAAGCTCATTGGCATTTTCTCCTTATAAGATTCAGTGATAGTTTTTAGCCACTAAGTTATTGAAAATCTAGTAGATATTAGTCGACAAGAATCTCGATTAGTACAATGCATCCAATGGTAGGATCAATATGCTTTGATACCAAGCCATATTTAGGTACTAAGTTTCACTAAGGTCGCTAGAATTCATGTGCATTAGGACTTTGAAGATCAAAGTGCACAAATTGCTTCAGGCGAAAACACTCAATCTCTTGAACCAAATTCTAAGAGTTTTGAAAAATGTTCAAGTCATAAGAGGCCAACTAATGGAGTTGTTACATTGTTCTGATGAAGATCTTCTTGTCCTTGAGAAACTTAGATACAAGGTCATACAAAGAGTATAATCTAGGAAGCTCAATTCCATTGAGATCCTTGATATTAACGAGTCCTACTTGAAAATTTGCACGACACTCCCAACAAAGAAAGCTAAAAGGTTAAGGTTACGAATGCTCACTCTTTCACCTACTACTATTTGAGTTATTTTCTTTCCATATTTTAAAACTTATATTCATTTTAGTCCCAAGATTTCATTTTCTGTGTATTGTTTATATTCCAACATAAAATATACAAATCAAAGAAAATAAAATGCATATGGTAGTCGGTGCCATAAACTAGTGGATTCACTTATATAGGATGGGAACCCAAATCCATTGTTTTAGTCTATTGAATCCCTTTCATTGATGAGGTCAAAATCCAATCTCAATAGGTCCTAAGGTTCTAGTAATTGTTATGATATAATAATACTCTCTCTGAAAACAATGATTACTCTTCGTTATAATTTCATCAACATCTAGTAGCATGAATAATGTATGTACTATTAAAGGGATAAAAAAAGTGATTATTTATTATATCATAACATCAATGACCATTCTTTCAACTTCAACGCATTGGAATGTGGGGCAAGTATGTGGGGAATGTTTAAAAAACACAAGTGCAGATATTGTGCTAGGTTGATACTATAGACACACTTGTTGGGGTATGTCATAATAAGACACATCAAGGAATAAATGAAGCATGATGGATCCCATAAAAAATGGGAATCCATGATGCATGGAATCATATGCTACATGAGAGCTAAAGAGGAAATCAAGACCATTTGGTAGGTCCAAATTGACTTATAGCAAGGTGAACAAGTAGGAAGGGTTAGCCTAGAAGGTAACTACTGGAGGCATGAACACATAAATAGAGGATGGAAGTATGCATAATAATGCATTGATTCCAATTATGGAGCATGAAACTAAACTATCAGCATCTAAGTCTTATAATTTGAAGTTATTTATCTCATTAGTATAATGAAATATGCACTACCAATCATAAATTGATCCAAGTTGTTAAAACAAATGTAGAGACTAGTTATAAGGATGAAAGAAAGTCACACTACAATAATGAAAACATAAAACATAATGGATAATAAGATACCATGTATTATATTAGAAGTTACGTACAATAACACACTTGAAGGATTCATGTACTTTAAACTCAAGAAATATGATCACATGGATAATACAACTAGAAGTTACATACAATAACACACTTGAAGGATTCATGTACTTTAAACTCAAGAAATATGATCACATGGATAATACAACTATAGAAGAGGGAAATATAAATGGTCTCTATGTTTGGGTGCATTCTAGGAAGTCTTTGTATCAAACATATAATTCTTCATGATCACATGGATAATACAACTATAGAAGAGGGAAATATAAGGGTTGAAATATGGTCTCTATGTTTGGATGCATTCTAGGAAGTCTTTGTATCAAACATATAATTCTCCATCCTAATTCTCCATCTTAATGGATAAGATCAATAGAAATTCTAGTGTTGTCATTGAGATGGAAATAATCTTTAAAATTAATATGTAGGTTGGAGTGAGAAAGTTAATACTTACCATGGAGTAAGATAACAACTTTAACCACAACTAAAAGAAATAATTTATAAAAAATAAATATATTACATTATTAAACTAAAAAACTAAAAATAAAAAAATATAAAGTAATTAAAGAAAATGAGGAAGAAGAAATGAATGTTGGTGCTTTATAACTAAAAAATAATTCATAAAAAAGAAGTACAATATATTAGTAAGTTAATAAAATATAGAAATAAAGTGTGGGGAAGAAAGAAGGAATGTTGTTTCTTTCTAATTAATAATAATAATAATAATAATAATAATAAAGTAAGTAAAAAAATAACCAAGAAAATGAATGTTGTTGCTTTATAAAAATAGATAATTAAGAGGAAATAACTCATGAAAAATAAATACAGTACAAGCCAAATTATATAAATAAAGTAAAAAGATGAATAAATAAAAGGGAAAAGGAAGGAATTATATAAATAAAGCAAAAATATGAATAAATAAGAACAGCACGCTGCATGTACTGTCTCCTAAAAATATTATTAAATACAAAAATACATATTTTACTAATAATAATAATAAAAAGGAATTGTGTTTTTAATGTTTTTTTATATATTTATGTTTTAATAAGTTTTAAATTATAAATTTGATTAAATTAAAAAATATAAATAATATAAATTCATTTTTAATAATAAAAAATAGAATTTTAAAAACTTTTATGTATTTTTGATAAAATTGAAATCAATAAAGATTTACATTCATTTAATTTTTTATTAAAATTTAAATAAAAATTGTAAAATATATTATTTTAGAAATTTATAGTACATAATAATTAAAATCTGAAAAAAAAATAAAAAAATATGATGGAAATTTGTTATTTTTATTTAGTTATTAAATAGTTTTTTATTAAAGAACTCATAGAATAACTTGGGTAAATGGTTAAGTCAGTTTCCGGTCGGCACTTAGGGCGGGTGAAAAAGTATCTAAAAGTAAGAGTAGCAGGAGTAGCAGGGACACACTATTTTACTTTTTTTTTTAAGTAAGTGAAGTAAGTATAAAAAGAGTTGATGAGGACCATTACTGTCCATCTTTTATTATTGATAGAAAAATGCATCCCCAATGAAAAGTTAAAAAAATACAATAAAAGGGAAAATGAAAGAATTATACAAATAAAGAAAAAAGATGAATAAATGAAAAGGAAGGAATTATACAAATAAAACAAAAAAATGAATAAACAAGGGTTGCATGGCAGCTTAGTCCCTACCAAGTAGATTTGGAAATGGAGATGATAACTGATACCCTATAATTATTGATGATGATGATTACTGTGAAACATGAACAATATGTTAACTAGGGGCTAGTTTCATAGTCTTAAAATAAATCAATTTGTAAAGATTTTAGATGAAAAAAATTAACACTTATAACTATACCGTCAGAAAGATTAGAATTCAAAGAATTCGACCTAGACTCACAAGGAATGTCATATTGACCGGGATCTCCAACCACATTTTTACTTTAATGTGGATGTTGTATAGTTTTGAGATTAACCTATATTTCTTTCCAATTAAGTTAAGCTAGTCAAATGCAAATTACATTTTAAAAATATTCAATTTTTCTTTTTGAAAATAAACCTTTCAAATTTAATAATATATATTTTTATATAATATTTATTATATTACATAATAAATATAATCTAAATAATATATTAGATAATAAATATAATATAAATATAATAATAAATAATATATTAGATAATATATATATGATAAATATAATAATATATTTATTATAATAAATACGAGTATAATTTTTTATATTTAGATGTGGTGATTGGTGAAATTCATTGATTATGTAATTAATTTTACATATTGAAAGACATGAAAAGAGCAATAATACTTCAATTCTATTAACCAATTATAAATGAGAAATAAAAAATATTTTTATTATATCTAAAAATATATATTTATTTTCCTATATTAAACATTACATTGCATACACAAATTTATGATAAAAAATAAATTTATGTCACATCAAAAACAATGAATAACTCATTACAATAATCTCATTACAAAGACTAATAAAAAGAAAATAAAAAAATGTTGTTGCTTTATAAAATAGAGAGTTCTTTATGAAGTAAATGATCGATGCAAAATTTCCCTTTCGTCCTACTACTTTTTAAAATACTCTAATAGAATGTGATATTATATATGGCACGAGTGTAAAGTTGAGATGAAGCTATCTACGTTCCTATTGATCTATCGATATCGATACATAGTGAGGAATACTACACTCAACTATACTATGCTGATAACACTTGTGGAAAAAATAATAATGGTTGTGGTCGTATTGTTAGAGGGTTGAAATTTTTTTACTCATATTTTTCCAAAGTGCGACATTTTTGGTCGAATATTGAGAGACACATGAACTATACATTGATGGTGCACATTAAGTTGAGGACCTAGTATAAAGGACTTGGAAAAAGGGGTGGCCCTATTGGTGGATAGGGATGTATTCTCAAGTAAGAATGGAAAAAGTGGGTGGTTCATGGGTGGATAGAGATGGATTCTTAAACAATGGGTACTTGTGAAGGTGTTTGACTTTGATACTAAGCACGGATGGAAAGGTGCATAAGTTATGTATGATGCATAGTGGGAACTTATAGAATGGTTATAGGTATTCAGGCATTAAGGGTAGCATACATAGTTTAAGGAATATGAAATGGATAAAGGAGATGATTTGTAAGGGATATATGCTTCATGTATATGTATAGTTATGTAGTTAGAGAGATTTTAGGTGATTATAGATATTATGTATAAGTTTATGGATATAGAGAATTTTTGTAAATGATTTTAAAAAAATATAAAGAAATAATAAAATTTATTAATATTTTTTATAATTGTAATGTTTATAATTTGATTTTTTGTAATTGTATATATAGGTTAGTGAGTTGTTAGTACCAAATGTAAATGTAAATGTACATATAGGTCGGTGAGTTGTTGGCACCAAGTTTTATGTAGTTAGAGAGATTGATTTGTAAGGGATATATGTTTTATGTATATGTAGTTAGAGAGATTTTAGGTGATTATGAACATTATGCACAAGTTTATGGATATAGAGAATTTTTGTAAATGATTTAAAAAAATAAGTATAAAATAGTATAAAGAAACAATAAAATCTATTACTATCTTTTATAATTGTAATGTTTCTAATTCGATCATTTTGTAATTGTACATATAGGTTGGTGAGCCGTTGGTACCAAATGTAAATGTAAATGTACATATAGGTCGGTGAGTTGTTGGCACCAAGTTTTGGTTTCATGCACACTTGAGTAGTGCATGGAGAATTGCTATCAAGGGAAGGGTGCACACATTCCATAGTATTGCACACACCTAGGTAAGTGTGCACATTTCACAGTGTTGCATACACTTGGGTAAGTGCGGGAATGACCTGGGAGTGCACACCGAGCTGAGTTATACATATGTATGTATATGATTGTATATGTATTGAGGCTAGAGAGCTTGTGTGATTATGAGGCTGGTGAGATGGGACACAGATAGGTCAGTGCGCCTATCCATGTAAAAGTATTCATACTCAGTTATTAATATAATATTACATCGTTGTGCATAGACAAACTCAGACGAAAAGAGATGGGGGGATAACTCCACCGGAAAAAGGGAAAAGGGGGCGAGACTTAAGTTTTAGGGAATATTTTATAATAGTTTTCAAAAAATGTAAGTTTATGGATAATTTTTCTATTCTAAGATCCCGAGGGTAGGGAACGAGTCACCAAGTGGCTTAAGCTACTTTTGAAGGTGACATATGTTGAGTTGAAGGCATCCAATATATATTGTTGGCCTCAATGTATTTTGGGAAAAAAAAGATTATTTATTATTCAATTTCTCATCTGTAGAAGCGGGTCAGACCATCTGAGAGATGACGACTATTACCTTATCTGCACAAAGAATCTTGTAAGGGGTTTCTATACTATAATCAAAGTTTTACTATTGAAGAGGCAGGTTGTTAGGCCCGTGAGCATACTCTCCAGGTGAGAGTTTTGCTGAGAATTGTTCCCTGGTGCATTGGGCATTAGTCGCAGGGTTCAGAGACTTCCTGTCCGGCATGTTGCTGGTAACCTTGGAAGGGAAGTGGGGTAGCCGAAGGACTGTTGAAAAGAGAAGGGGCACACTTCCTTGGGTGTGATAGGTGCATGGAGAATGAGGGACTGTAGGCTAGTTGCAGCAACATACACCTTGGATTGAGCAATTATGTTGAGAATTAGACCTTATCCTGTCACTAGGAACCCTTTTTACCTGGTGGAGTTAAGCCCCAATTCGGGGGTGACCTGTTGCTGAAATATTATGAGCAACAAAGTCTATGGCTAGGAGGAACGTCTAAGTTCTAGATGCAGTTGGTGACTTTCATAAAATATAAGTGTTCTTATGTGCTTGTCTTAATTATTGTGTGCTTATTTATCTATGTTTGACATGGGTTAATTCTTGTATGTTGTCACATATAAGTAATTGTTGTTATTCTGTCTAATGTTTCTTTCACATGTAAGTATGGTGCTTATGGCCTATATTTGTAAACGTGCATGAGTATGACAATTATTGTTAGTTTTCCTATTAAGTTATCCTTTGATATTGGTACTAAGTCTCCGAGGCAAGGATTGAATGGTCAGGTGCATAGGAAAATATCTTGTGTGCACATGAGGCTGGAACTCATGTGTGCATTCAGGGAAATAGACCGCGCACATAGGGAAATCAGAATTGGTGTGTGATGCCAAGGTGGTTGTGCGCATGGTTGTGTTGTGTGATCAATATGTTGGTGCACATAGTAGTTTGAGTTACTTTTGTTGCTTAAAGTTGTGTTAAAAAGAGAAAGTTAGTGTGGCGCGACTCAGTTTGAGGTTGAATACACTACTTCAAGTGATACTGCACATAATCGCGCTTAGTATAGAATCCGTGCAATGGATTTTTGGAGTAGCTTTGTTCAGTAGTATGCTGGGTGATGTTACATTATGGTTGGTTCAGAGTTATATAAGTTGAGATTGTGTGACGTGGCCCAGCCTAGGAGGTTGGGGACGTTACATTCTGGTATCAAAGCTATTGGTTCAACATTGGACTTGTATGGGCCAGAGGTCAACAAGAAGCATCAGAACTCTAGTTTCAACATTGAGCATGCATGATATGAGTTCTACTTAAGGAAAAATTTGGACTGACAAGTGACTAAATTTGGAATTTCAGGGTGGCCTTGGTGCGCATTAAGTAAGAATGCGTAGATGTGCACACTAAATTCATGATATTGTGGAGTACGGTAATGGAACTGCACAATAAACAATGGTGCATGGGTGTGTGCACTGAAGGTTTGGGGTTGCACAAAATACATTTCTGGTGCATGTGCATTACCGATACATGATGTACAAGTTAAAAATTGACATCGTGCATTGGTGTATGTTGAATACCAGTGTGCACTTGAGATTCAGAAGAAAGGATTCTGACAATATGGTGTAGAGTTTTCATGAAGTTGTCTCATGAATTCACCGAACAAATCTTGTTGTCTGCACATTTTGCAGAATTATTAGCGGTTAGAGCAGGACAAAATCAGTGCAGAAGGTCAAAAGCATGGAAAATGTAGAGAGGACTTACAGTCCTAATGATGAATTTAGGGATTTGTATGTCGGGTTGTGTGATGATGGTACAAAATCAAAGGAGGAGCGCATGAACTTGGTAGAAACCATAAAGGGATTGAAACAATATGTCCAAATTTATAAAGCTGACTATGAAAGGCTTATGAGAGCCAAGGAACAACAAGGTGACTTCAATGCCAAATTGATGTAGAGCCTAGAAATAATAGAAAATAAAATGGATAAGGATACATAATCGAGTAGGTCAAGAAGTCGTAGGTCTCATGGTGAGAAAATAAGAGAAACAAGAAGTGCTAATATTCATCATCACCACTCACCAAAGCATTCTTTTAGGAAAGCGCGCAGTAGCTCAAGTCTATCTCCTGACATAAAGCATAAGAGAATGACTGGGGTGGATGAGCTACAAGGATAAATGAATAAGATCAAGTGTCCTACCTTTGACAGTGAGAAAAAGAATGATGAAGATGCAGAGACTTGGTTGTTGGGTATGATGAAGTACTTCCAACTCCATGATTATTCTACGCAAGAAGAAGAGATAATCATTATCTATGAGCTAAAAGGAAAGGAATCAATGTGGTGGGATCAATTTGTGCAAGTGCAACACATTGATGAAAATAAGGTTACAGCTTGGAGGGAGTTCAAGAAGTATTTCCAAAAGAAATACTTAACTAAGAGGTACTATGACAATAAAATGATTGAGTTCTTCAAACTCAAGCTTGGGAGTATGACGATAGATGAGTCTGAAAGAAAATTCTTAGAGCGATTGAAATATGTCACATTCATCAAGGATGAGAAAATTAATATTCAGAGGTACTTGAGTGGGTTTCCCTCATTCATCAGTGACAATATACAATATGACGACCCCAAGACATTGGAGGAAAATATAAGGCATGCTAAGTGTCTTTGTGAGAGGCAAAGGGGAAGATCGATTTTCGAAAAGGCTTAGGAAGATAAGATGAAAATAAATGTGGAACATAGGAAGAAGGGGGCTAAGCCACTATTTTTTAGAAATACTACGCAAGGACAACCAACTCTCAAGGAGACCAGAATGTCAGAGAAAGTGGGAAAAAAGACATGACAACAGCCTATTAAATGTTGGAGTTGTGGTAGAGATCATATGCGTAGATATTGCTCTCAAAGAGGTGATAAAGTGAGGACTGCGCACAGTGTACATCAAGTTGCGATAGTGGAAGACATGGGAAGAAATTTTCCTAGGATTTACATAGTGTTGGATAACAAGAAAGATGAGTTTTAGTCGCACATGATTGAAATATAAGGTAAGATTCATGACCAACCCATTTCTATTTTAACTGCTTCATGAGCTAGTCATAGCTATCTAGATCGTAAGATGGTGAAAATATTCCAATTGCTAAGAAGCAAGCTTGTAAAACCTTGGTTGGTGCAATTAGCCACAGGAGAAAAAAGGAAAATTAATGAGATGGTCAAGGCATGTCCAATGAAGATGAATGGAATGCACACAAAAGATGATTCAAATATCATACCTTTGTGTTTGTATGATTTCCTCATTGGTATGTATTGGTTGGATGAGCACCATACTGTCATGGACTATTACAATAAGGCATTTATTTGTTTGGATGAGGAAGGAAACTTAAGAATAGTTCAAGGAATTCCAAGGGATGTAACTATCAAATAAGTTTCAACCTTGCAACTGAAGAAAAGCTACATGAAAGGATGTCAAGTATTTGTAGCACACATGGAAGAGGCATCTAAGGATAAAGTGCCAAGAATTGAAGACTATGCAGTATTGAAAGAGTATGATGATGACTTTAAAGAGATATCGTGATTGCCTCTGAAAAGAGATATTGATTTCTATATAAATCTGATGCTTGGAGAAACACATGTATCCAATACTCCTTATAGAATGAGTACACTAGAATTGAAGGAGTTGCAGATGCAACTTGAAGAGATTATGAAGAAGGGGTATATACGCCCAAGTGTGTCACCTTGGGGTGCCATAGTATTGTTTGTGAAGAAGAAGTATGGTACACCGAGACTTTGTATCAACTTCAGGAAGTTGAACAAAGTAATAGTAAAGAACAAGTATCATTTGCCAAGGATATATGACCTCTTTGATCAATTGTGGGGCACACACATATTTTCAAAGATTTATCTTAGATATGGCTATCACCAAGTGAGAATAATTTAGAGGAAAAAATCAACAAGACTGCCTTCAGAACAAGGTATAGTCATTACTATTTTATAGTGGTGCCATTTGGGTTGTCAAATGCACTGATTGTTTTCATGTGTTTGATGAATGGAGTTTTCAAAAGTTAGATAAGTTTGTCATTGTATTTTTTGGATGATGTACTTATTTATTCAAAGTCTGAAGAGGATCATGAACAACACTAGAGGATGGTACTGCAAGTTTTGAGGGAACATCAACTTTATGCAAAGTTGAGCAAGTACTCATTTTATCAATGACATATTCATTATTTGGGTCATATTATTTCTAAGGAAGGAACAATTGTGGATCCAGAAAAGATAAAAGCCATTGAGGAATGGCCAACACTAAGAAATGTCGCAGAGGCAAGGTCCTTTATGGGACTTGTGGGTTATTATAGAAGGTTTATTGAAATATTCTCAAAGATTGCACATCCAATTACATCTTTGGAAAATAAAGGTGCACGATTTGAATGGACTCTGGTCTATGCAAGGAGTTTTCAACACTTAAAGAGTTTGTTGACAAGTGTGCCCATTTTGAGAATTGTTGATCCAGATGTAGACTTCGTTGCGTGCATAGATGCATGCAAGGAAGGGCTCGGTGGAGTCGTTAGTTAGAATG
Organism: Picea abies; assembly: GCA_900067695.1. Classification (NCBI taxonomy): domain Eukaryota; kingdom Viridiplantae; phylum Streptophyta; class Pinopsida; order Pinales; family Pinaceae; genus Picea; species Picea abies. The sequence goes on from CBVK0100115592.1 coordinate 11,769, forward strand.
GACATGTGGTATGTTATGAGTCAAAAAAGTTAAAAGAGCATGAAAGGCTCTATGCAACTCATCACTTAGAATTGACAGCCATAGTGCATGCCTTGAAGATGTGGTGACATTATCTTATGGGTAAAATATTTGAGTTGAGGAAAGACCATAGTGGTCTAAAGTATATTTTTGGACAACCAAGTTTAAATGCTAGACAAAGCAGATGGTTAGAATTCCTTAGTGAGTATGACTTTGACATAAAGCATCTCAGAGGAAAACATAACAAAGTGGTTGACGCACTCAGCAGGAGGGTGAATGAGCTGCATGCTACAACCATTAGCATGTATAAATTGGACTTGTGTGACAAAATTTTATAATTTTCCAAATCATATCAACGCTATGTGGACATAAAGGAAACTTTATAGCAGGGTATATCGTAGAAAAAATTTGAAGGTTATGAGCTAAGAGAGGATGGGATCCTCATGTATAGACATAGAGTCTATGTGCCAAATGATCAGGAGTTGAAGGGCCTTCTATTGTCAAAGATTCATAAGGTTCCTTATGCAGGACATCCAGGTTACCATAAGAAAATTGTCGCAGTAAAAAAACAATACTTTTGGCTAGGTATGAAAAAGGAAGTTGTTGATTTTATTGCTAGATGCCTTGAATGTCAGAAGGTCAAGGCTGAGCACATACATCCAGCTGGTTTGATAGAACCTTTTCCCATTCCTAAGTGGAAGTGGGAAGTTGTGACCATGGATTTCATTACTAAGTTTCCTAGGACTGCTAAGCAACATGATTCTATTATGGTAGTGGTGGAAAAAATTACTAAAGCTTCCCATTTTATTCCATTGAAGTCAACACACAAGGCAACTGACATTACTGATATATACATGCGAGAAATTTCCAAGCTGCATGGTGTACCTAAGACAATTGTGTTTGACATAGATTCCAAGTTCACCTCGAACTTTTGGAAAGGGCTATTCAAAGGATTTGGGACAAATATGAACTTTAGCACAACATATCACCCTGATTCAGATGGACAAACAAAGAGGGTAAATTGGGTGATTGAATATATGCTCAGGATGTATGTGATGGATAAACCATCAAAATGGGAAGACCACCTTCACTTGGTAGAGTTTGCTTACAACAATGGGTATCAAGCATCTTTAAATACGAGCCCATTTGAAGCACTTTATGATAGAAAGTGCACCACGCCAGTGAGTTGGGACAACCCAACAGACCACGCAGTAGTTGGGCTAGATATGCTCCAGGAAATGGAGGAGAAGATGGTAAAGATCAGGCATAATCTAAAGGATGCCCAAGATAGGAATACAAGATGTGTAGATAAAGGAAAAACCCACAGAGAGTTTAAAGTGGGTGACCACTTGTTCTTGAAAGTGAAAGCCAGGCGCAGTTCCTTGAAGTTGGGAAAGTGTTCTATGTTGACAACGTGCTATTGTGGACCATTTGAAATCTTAGAGAGGATTGGTCCTATCGCATATATGATTGCATTTCCTGCATACTTGTGTATTCATAATGTTTTCCATGTGTCATTTCTTAAAAAATACGTGCCTGATGCTAATCACATTATTGATTGGAATGTGATTCAGGTGGAGACAAAAGGCAATTTTCGAGTGCGACCGATTTTCATATTGGATTGGAAAATAAAACAGCTCCGAAATCGATCCATGGAGCTGGTAAAGGTCCAATGGACCTGGTACAATCCTTAGGATGCAACTTTGCAACACAAGGATGCTAATCGGATAGAGTATCCACATCTTTTCAAAGTTTTTTGAAATTTTGTATGTACATGTGTATATGATGCAATGAGGACAATGCATAAATAAGGGGGAGGGGAATGTAATGCCCCTAATCCGAACCCTTTGTAATTGTACATATAGGCTAGTGATTCATTGGTACCAATTGTAAATGAAAATGTACATATAGGCTGGTGAGATGTTGGCACCAATATTTGGTTCTATGCACACTTGAGTAGTGCATGGAGAATTTTTATCAAGGGAAGGGTGTGCACATTCCATAGTGTTGTGTGCACCTGGGTAAGTGCACACATTTCACAGTGTTGCACACACCTGGGGAATGACCAGGGAGTAAGTGTCGAGGCAAGTTATATATATGTATATATATGGATGTATATGTATTGAGGCCAGAGAGCCTATGTGATTATGAGGCTAGTGATCCAGGACGTAGATAGGTCAGTATTGTTGATGTTTGGACAACATCGGGAAGACATTCTCTTAGATTAATAATGAATAATATAATTATTGATTATTAAATACTATATATAATAAGTAAATGATAATAATAAATATTTATTGATTATCCAAGGGATGCATCCTTTCATGGATGGTCAACATATGTTCCCTATATATGGAACACTCTTCATTGTAATAATATATCGATCATATCTCATATGAAGAAAAATCAACATGGTATCAGAGTGGGACTGGGCTTGACTCCTTCACAGGAGGTGTAATATTCCCAAGGACGAGCCCCAATTGTATTTATAAATTATAAAAATGTTTTGTAGGCTGGTGAGATGAGTGTTGATAAGTTGTCGGGCTTATGTGTTTATTAGGCCAGAGAGCCTAAGTGTTAAAGGCCAAGAGCTTGATTTTGTATATGTAACTATGCAGATCATTAATAAAATATAAACATCGTTGCGTGCAGACCGACCACAAAGAAAGAGTGATGGGGGACTAAGCTTCCACAAGGTTGGGTAAGGGAGGAGGCTAAGTAAGTGGGCCTAGGGGCTAAGCT
>CBVK0100115595.1:0-22893 GCA_900067695.1 Picea abies
CATTTTGTTGACCCAAGAAAGCACTCTAAGGAGGACTTTGTCTGATTCTGCCAGCTCCCCCTTTTCTCCCTTACCCATCACTTTAAAAATGGCATATGCAGGTGGTGTTAGTGGTGCTGGAGGTGCTTCATCATCCCAACTTTTGGCCTCATCAGTAATTGGTAGTCTATATAGTCATCAAGTTCCTATACAATCGGCTACTAACCCTACTAAAGTTATAAAGAAGTACATGTTTTTTTAGTTTGAGGAAGATGCTATGAAAACCCCATGGCACGTATCTTCTCCCTTGAATCTATCACCTGCTACTTGTCTGTTACCCAAATTTAAGGAACATCTTGCTAAGTTCTCATGGAATAATATTGTTTCTACAAATGAACACCTAATGGTGTTTTCTAATGCTTGTCATAATATCAGGGCTCACAACAATGATACATGTATGCGCTTATTTGTCAATTCCCTTGAAGGGAAAACAACAATTGATTTCTTTGATCTCCTGCCAGAGATCCTTTCCACTTGGGAAGAGTTATTTTGTTGGTTCAAGTCCACTTATAGACAATCCAAGAGCCCAACCAAACAGTTAAGGGAATATACCAATATTTATTACAAAGATGGTGAGACTATTAAGTCCTTTAATCTTCACTTCACCAAATTGTATAATCAGATCCATGAACTAACCCACCCCCAAAACCAAGCCGCTTTCATGCATTGTTATAACGTGCTTCCCTCTCCTTATCATCATAGGCTCGAAGAAAAGGCTATTGACAATCTTGGCTCCTCTCTCCACACTTTCCTAGAGTACGAAGAGCAACTTGAAAGAACATGTCTCCTTAAAGGAGACTCAGTCAAACAAACAGATATGTCTTCCCTCCTACAACTTGTACAAGATATGAACAACAGAATGATAGCCTATAAACAAAAGGGGAATGTTCCCTCGCTTACTCCTGGGGCATCTTCTTCTTTCGCAGCGCCTTTTAAGAATACAAATGAAAACAATTTTCAGCCCGAGGCTATTATGTCTCGCAGTTGGTTTAACGTTTGCAAATAAAAACATGAAGAAAGCACTTGTGAAGTTAAGAAGAGTTCGAGAGATAAAATCTTTGGCAAGAAGACCGAAACAACTATCATTGTTTTAGATTGGGCGGAACCGGAAGATGTCATGATTATAAATACTAGGAACAAATCTTATGCTCCTGAAGGAAAATACGACCCTCCTTGCGCTTCTTCCATTCCAGCCTCATCTTCACAAGGTGCTAATGTAGAAACTGTCAAAGTTCACGAGAGACAAGGGGTTTGTTCCCCTCTTACCTCTTCCAAGTATAACATCCTTAACCAACTGGCTAATATCAAGGTTGATGCTACTCTTTTGGACATGGTTGTCGTCCCTGAACAACAAAAGCATATTAGAAATTTTATGGAAGGAAAAGCTTCCACCATAGCCAATCTTTTTGAAGAGGAAAAAGAAGAGGATCCCACTATAAATAATATAGGTGTAAATAATTTTAGGCACCCTGTTAAAAACCCTCCATTTTTCATTTTTGTAAAAATTATGGATAAGATAGCCCATTGTTGCCTAATTGATGGCGGTTCGGGCCCAAGCGTTATGTCAAAAATCATTATGGAAGAGCTAGGCTTATAATGTACTAATGAAAATTCTCGAAGCATGCTCTCCTATAACAGTTTGTTGCAGTCAACAATATGTGAAATCAAAGACGTAACTTTAGTTCTATGTGCACATCTTGAAATAAGGACAACCCTTAGCATCTAAGTAATTGACATGCTAGTAAGAAACTATTCTATTATCCTAGGAAGAGACTGGCAAGCCCTAACAAGTGGATATCTTTCGCTTGATGGGACACACTTATCCATTCCCTGGAATAGAAAGAATATCATAGTCCTAAGAGAAGGAATAATTTCACCATACATAGACAATACTCCTCAACCGAATGTAAATTATCTCGAGGAGGACTTCAGGGTGTACTCTATCTTCGTTGATGAGGGTGATACAACTTTAGAACAATTTGATTTAGAAGACGGTATGTGGCACATGCATTTCGATGGTTCGTGCTCAAATGAAGGTAATGGAGCTAGCATTATCTTGTACTCACCTATAGGTAAAATCCATAACTTTTCTTACAGGTTAGAGTTTTCTTGCACAAACAATGTCATTGAATTTGAAGCCTTACTGCTAGGCACCGAAAATGCCTATAACCTTGTTTGTGGTCACCTTACAGTTTTTGGTGACTTTGAACTTGTTGTGAACCTTGTGCGTAAAATCTATTCTCATAGCAATAAGTTGATGAAACGCTATACCCAAATTGTTTGGTCGGTTATCTCGAACTTGTTATATTTTAACATCACTCGTGTTAAGAGGGAACTTAATTCAATGGTTGATATGTTGTATTTGCGGCATCCCCTACTCGGCAACTTCTACCTCAAAGGCTTGATTGTACTTTTCAATCTTTATATCGTCCTCACATTCCAGATAATGTAGAATCATGGCAGGTTTTCCCTAATGATGAAGACATATGTGCTTTCATACAAAATGAACTGTTTAAGCCTAAGGAAATCATATCTATGGAAGATGACAAATTTCCAAAAGGATTCACTCCTCTTGAGAGTTCATTTTCATCGAGTGATGCGAGAAACAAAGAAACATGTAAGGAAGAGGAGTCGAAAAGGAAAGTGGGTGATACCATTTCCTTGAACCTTGGGACCTTCAAATCTCCAAAGATGGTTAAACTAGGTGCCCAATGTTCTGATGAAGAAAAGGAGAAATTCATAGAATTACTACATGAATTTCAAGATGTTTTTGCATGGTCATACGAGGATCTTTGTGGTTTTGATCCTTATCTCATACAACATGCAATTCCTATCAAGGAAAGGATAAAACTAGTTAGGAAAAAACAAAGACCCATTAAACCCACACTTGAAGCTACTATTAGAAAGGAGTTGGAAAAACTTTTGAAAGTTGGTATAATCTTTCCAGTTAAGTATTCTGAGTGGGTTTCAAATTTGGTTCCTGTTAGGAAAACAACTAGTCAGATTCAATTATGCACTGATTTTCACGCATTGAATAGAGCAAGCGTAAAATATCATTTTCCTCTCCCTAATATGGAAATTATTTTGCAATAGGTCGTAGGGTCACAAATGATGTCCTTACTCGATGGTTTCTCTAGATATAATCAAATCAAGGTAAAAAGGACTGATATATACAAAACCACCTTTACTACATGCAAGGTCACATTTGCTTATGAACACATGCCTTTTGGATTATATAATGCATGTGCCACTTTCCAGAGAGATATGCAAATAACTTTTGACGATCTTATCGGTAACATTATCCAAGTATATCTCAATGATTTGATTGTCTATTCAAAGAATCGATTGGATCACTTTGGTCATCTCAGAAAAGTTCTCATGCAATGTAAAAAATTCGCCATTTCTTTAAATACTTCTAAATATATTTTTGGCATCACCAAGGGCAAGCTCCTTGGACATATCGTTTATGATTCAGGAATAAGCATATATCCCAAAAGGATTGTTGCTATCCTAAACCTTCCTGCCCCCACTTCCAAAAATGAGGTTAAAGCCTTTATGGGTATTATCAACTTTATCCGTAGGTTTGTTCCTGATTTTGATTTAATGGTTAAACCAATTCATAATATTCTAGGTTTGTTCCTGATTTTGATTTAATGGTTAAACCAATTCATAATATTCTAAATCAAGTTCACTCCTTTTCTTAGACAAATGATGTCAAAAATTCTTTCGTAAGGATTAAGAAGGCAATCAGTTCTGCATTGGTTCTGGTGAAACCAGACTTTGAGAAAGATTTTATTAAATATACTAATGCCACTAAAGAAGTAGTTTTTGTTATCCTCTTGCAATTTGATGATCATAATAATGAAAAACCTATAGCTTACATGATCCAAAGTTTATCAGATGATGAATTCAAGTACTCTTATATTGAGAGATATGTCTTTTCTCTTGTTAAAGCTGTAGAGAAATTTCACCACTTTATCCTAGGAAAACACATGCGGGTAAAATTCCCTTTGCTTGTTGTCAAGTTCTTGCTTTCACAAAAGTATCTTTCAGGGAAGCTTGCACATTGGCTTGCCAAAATCCAAGAGCATGATTTAACCATCATGACTTCGAAAACAATTAAGGGATGAGACTTAGCCCTTCACTTAGCTCAACATGTTGAAGCAAGTGAAGAAATTGATGATCAGGATAATCCTCTTTCAACATTGTTTTATATGGAGAGTCAAACCCTTTCTATTGTTGAACACCCCTAGTATAAAAATCTGGTGTATTAATTGCAATATCAAAAATTCCCAGATGACTTAGATCCTCATCAGAGGAGAAGACTCCATCTTGAATCTTCCAGGGTATATTATTTTAGGAGACTTTTTGTTCAGAAGGTTTGTTGATGGTATATTACTTCGATGTGTGAACAATGAGGAAGCACATAAAGTTTTACAGGAAACTCATAGATCTTCAAATTATGTTATTCAAGTTGGTGGCCAATTTTCTTCTAAAGCTACTGCTTTTAAAATCATCAGAAATTGTTATTATTGGCCTTCAATTTTTCGAGATTCTTATAAATTTGCAAGATTTTGTGACAAGTTCCAAAAATTTGCTAGGAAAGAGCATCTTTTTACTATTCCTTTGCAACATGTTATCCCTGATTTTCCTTTTTCTAAATGGGGCCTAGAATTTATTAGTCCTATTAATCCTCCGTCTTCCACAGGGCATATTTTTATTTTAACAATCACTGATTATTCCACTAAGTGAACTAAAGTGGTCCCTCTTAGATACTCATAGGATGAACATGTAATTTCCTTCCCTGAAACTAATATCTTCTCCAGATTTTCCATTCCTTTAGAGATTATTATAGACAATGGTCCCTCTTTCATTCCCGCAAAATTGACTCAATTTCTAGCTAAATTGGGAGTCAAACATTTCACTTCATCAGCTTATTACCCCTAAGGAAATGGGCAATCCGAGTCTACTAACAAAAATCTGGTTAGGATCATAAAGAGGCTCATTGAAGATAAGCCTCATCAATGGCATGCCCTCCTCACCTACGCCCTTTGGGAAGATCACACTACTACCAAGGTAAGCATAGGTTGCACTCCCTTCCAATTTGTTTATGGTCAAGACGTTATTCTACCTACTAAGTTGGAACTCTCCTCTCTACGGTTGATGCTATAAATTGAATAATTAAATTCTTCCAATGTCCCTCAAAGGATAAATGCATTATTAGCCTTAGAAGAACTAATAATGTTTTCCTTGGAAAACATAAAGAGAAGACAACAAATAACAAAGAAATATTTTAAAAAACGTGGAAAATCTATCAAATTTAAAGTAAATGAGAAAGTCTTGCTTTGGGACTCAACCCATGCTAACAAAGGAAGACATTCGAAGTTTCAAAAATTATGGCTAGGTTCTTTCAAAATCGCTTTTATCCTAGGTGCAAACTCTTATCTTTTAAAGGATTTGGAAGAGTGATTGTTTTCCTATAGTACAAATGGTTCCCACTTGAAACAATATGTGGAACCATCTTCATTGATAAATGCCATGTGGAAATCACTGTTGTATATAGCTTTTTTTTCGTTGTTTTATTTTTCTTTGTTCAATTGATTGTTCAATTTCCGTTGTTTTATTTTCTGTTGTTTCATGTTTATCGAAAATACATTTTGGATCGGTTTTTCCACACCAATGGCATTATGTAAGTATTGTTGATCAATAACAATAAATTTTACATAGTTGTCACGATGTCCTCCTTTTAGACATCGTTGAAAATTCTTTTTGCTTTCAATACTGCAGTTAGATAGATGATTTGGTTTTCTTCCCCATTTTCTGCTATCCCTTTCTTCCCTCCATCCCGAGATTCAAAAGAGCATATCAAAAAAATTCTCCTTAACACAAAGAAACAATTTTTACTGTGATTGATCGAATGTTATGCATACAGGACCAAACCCCCTAATGCGTACCACTTTTCATGAGTTATACCCAAAATCTCGTCTCATTATTTCACTTAACCATCTTTTTCCCTCTGTTGCATAATCATTCTGGTCAATAATTATTTGATCTGTGTTCACCGATATGCGAAACCGGACATTCTGAGTTATTAATCTGTTGGAAACATATTTCCCTGTGGAGTCGCCAATTTGTTGACGCCCAAAAGCACAACATAGGGTACCTTCTTGCAAATGGTTGCAAACGCCTTATTATTTAACTATATCTATATTTAATAACATAATAATAGGTGGGACCCCTTGTGTGACTTGTGTGACTAGGATGAAGAGATGACACTTATGCTTGATGTGCTTATGAGTTTGTTGAGATGAGCTCTACAGTTTATTTGCGTTTGGAGTCTCTAACGAAATAATTAATCAAATGATGTTATGGGAGATATGATTTAAAAGGGAATGGTGTTGCTTTTATATAACACTCACAAGTACTATTATGTTACATGTATTTTGAAGAAGGACCTCAACTCCATGTTTAAGTTATAAGTGTGATATGGTGATTTTATGCCACAAGGATTACATGCATTGTTTGAATTGGAAGTAAGTTTGAAACATGGTATCCCTAGCAAGTATTTGACATATGTCACATTGTAATTTTTAAACAAGGGCTGGTGCATTTGTTAAATTGGAGACTTAGGGGAATGGTGGTGTATTCTAATTGCATTAAATTGATTTGAAGTTAGTGGTTGATGTGATGTATGTTAGCTTTCTCATAATGGCTCTGGATGAATGTAGATGCAAAGTGAAATAAATGTGCGTTTCTCTAACCCTCCTCGAGCCCACCACCCTAGTCATTTTTCATTTGCTCTTGTTGGTTGTTGTTGCTCCATTTTGTTCGACCATGGAAGAGGTATACAAGATTGGTTTCTTCTCCTTAGCAATTTTTACACAGTTATGGGTTTCTTGCTACTCCATCCATGATTATTTCACTCTGCTCTTTAATTAAGTCAACAATTGGGTCTTGAGTTTTCTCACTATCTATGCATTTCCAAAGTTTATAAAATATGGAGTTTTTGACTATGTATGGATTGGTGGTTAAGTGTTTGTCTTTGTGGAGTTGTATTTGAACCATGTGCATTGCAAATATGTGTGGATGTTCTTATTGTATATGGTATCCATGAATTACTTGTGGGAAATAATACAGTTGGGGACTCTCGGGCCTACCTTGCCCCTGGTTTCTTGTTTTGGGTTTCTTCCCTAAGTGTATCGCTGGTCCTTACCTGTGGGTTATATGAACACTTTGACTGTCATTTAAGTTATTAGACTTCATTCCCATTGTGTCTGCGTCCTTGTAAGAGATCAGTGAATATAAATGTGAATTTGTGTAGAAGTATTAAGCTTCTCCTGCTCCTTTTGGCTAAACCCTCAATGTTTTCATCTCGTCCCCCTCACTGCAATAATCTTCATTGTTATGTATTGAACCTTGTGTATTGGAAATTATTGTGGAAGTGACCAACCTAGAATTTAATAAAGGCACCGTTCGTGCTCATTTTTGGTCAAGGGTTTAGTAGATTATTTGTTGTGCAAAAATGGAAAGAATGTTACGCCCACTCATGTGTCTAGTAATACAATTTGTCCTGTGGAGATATTGGGGCAATGAAAACATTGAAAAATCATTATTTAAGGGATACGACCTGCTGTGTGTTTGATTTTGTATGAAAGGAATACCTCTGTGGATGAATTATCTATATGTTGAATGTGTTTTGTGAACCAAAATGAAAGGGATTTTAGGAGCTTTGTTATTTGAAGTTTCAATTTTGAATTATGGTATACAAAGGCATCCTGTTGGGGGCCACTCCATGGAACCCTGTGGCAATTTAAAATGTATTGTCTATTATATCATGGGCACAATGTGTCCTTTCCTCCATTGTTTGTTGTGTTGGATATGATTATTACGATGTTGTTCACTCCCCGAATCTGTTATACACAAGCAATATTATTATTGTTAAATAATTCTTGGGAAATAAAATATGAATTGGTTGTTGTGCAAAGAAGTTTCTAAGGAAAATGAGCAGCCTTGAAAAGAAACACTAGTTTTGAGTTGTTTTTTTAAACAGGATGTTGTTCAGTTTTGAAGCAATAAGGGGTTTTCAATTGTAATTGTCGTTGAAGGTGGCATTGTTTGATATAATAGAACAATATCCATGGGAGTCCTTCCATTATACCATTTTACGCAAAATACACTCCCCTCATTATCCCAATTGAATTTTTCACTCCTTGTTTTGTTGTTATTCATTTTTAAGGAAAAGTATGTATGAAAATGAAAGAAATGAAGTGGCAGTAATTGATTATTGGTATTCTGAGATATGTTTAGATACACAGTTGATTGTTTTTGTTGATTTCATGAACAATATTCATAAATCCTTCCCCCTCCATGATATCACATTACGCTAAATACAAGCCCTCCATACTCCCAATGACCCTATCAATTCCCTATTCGTGTGGCAATTAATGAATGTCATTTTTATGGATGGATTGCATGTGTCATGTAGTGAATAATAGAGCCAACTCTTGATTTATTTAAGTAGAGTTTCATGTATGGGTTATTAAGAAATTTTGATGATCGGTTAAATATTGCTACAGGATGAGTCTTTTCAGTTGGGGCAGTAATGGTCGAAATAATAGAGGAAAAGGTAACTGGCAGCGAGGCTATAGAAGGCCTCAGTTTTCTATTCACTTTGATGTTGATCCACAAGATTTAAACCAGTTGTTTCAAGCTGGGTTTTTCAATTTGGTTGGCCATGGTATATTACATCCATAACCTGACAAACCCCCATTTAAACCTCCTCAAAATTTTCTCGGCATTTATGTTCCTCCACATGTGTCAATGCAACCCGAAGTCCCTGCTAATGATGGTTGGCAAGAAATTATCGACCAACCTGTATCTCACCACTGTGATTGGCCCACTATGTCATTACCTTTACCACCACAAATTAATCCCAATGCTCAAATTGCTCATGATGTTTCTCCAATACAATCCTCACATGCTAACAAAATATTAAAAACTTATATCCCACAACATGTGCAAGAAAAAGGAAAAGAAGTAGTCTCCCCCTCCATTTCATCCACAGAGTCTACTAAATCTGTGTCTTCATGTCTCCACCTAAAATATGATTGCTCCCATGTGATCAACGAAATACAACCCCAAGGATCTAACCAACCAAGGGATACCCCAGAAAATTCAAGAGGAAACAACAGGGATAAGAGATAATATGCCTCACACAACAACAAATATGGATTTTAAATGTTTTTTTCATTTTTTTATTCAGTGGTGAAGACAGTGTTTAATGATTTTCAACCTATTTTGGATAGCAAGCTTTATTTTGGATATTTTTTGTGGATAAGATGGATATATTGTTTTCTTGGGATATGTCTTTAAATTTTGTTGATATTTAAATATTCGATTTAAATGATATCCATGGGATCTACAATGGTGTCATTGAACTACCTCAACTTATTGAGAAATAATAAAGGTTCAATGAGAGGAAGATATAAGGGGAGAATAGAAGGAGAATTACAAGACTAAGGTTTGCTCTCTAGCTAGTGAGATAGCTTCAATTTTCATTCATTTTTTAGTTTACTTGAAAGCCTAATCCTCTTGTTGACAATTGGGTCTTATTGAAGGCAACGAGATTCATTTGTGTGACTAGGTTTGTGAAGGGTCGCGATGATTGTTTGGGAGACTATGTCCACTAAGTGGCACGGCGATTCATTTGGACGACCAAGTCCGATAAGGGGCACACCGATTCATTTGGACACATGGGTTCACTAAGGGGCGTGACACCCCCAAAGGATGTAATGATTCACGATGGTGACCTTTGGAGTCCTTATAAGATAAAAAGGGTGTACAACCAAGGAAGGAATATTTCAAGATAAGGAAAGAAAGAAGAGTTATGCAGTTCTGAGGTCGACGAAGAGGGAAAGCTCCCTCAAGGTGGAAAGTCACTCCACCTAGGAGGAATTATGCTGCCTTGAGGAGGATTGAATGGAAAAAGTTGGGTGAGCTTCTTTTGGGATAGTTTTGGGGAAGACTGGAAACACAGGTTTGTTGGAGGCATGTGTGAGACAAAACCAAAACTCGTGAAATCTACAGAAATGAGGAGATAACAAGTTTGTGGTTGAGGGAACATCTGAGGTGCACCACAAGAGGTTGTGAAGACAGCCACGATAAAGATTCTTGGTGAAAAATATGTTTATGAGTGTCTTGGCAAGGTGAGGTGATTCGTTTGACTCTGTTGAAGTTGTAAACCGAGTCAGTAGTGCTCATATTGTAATTTTTTTACAATAACAAAGACTTAGTCAGTTGTTAGGCATAATGTTTGTTACCCACACTATATCTATGTTTCTCTTGTTTATTTTGTTGTTGTTCTCTTGGCTCCTCATGTTCATGGATGTATGCTTAAAGATGAATAAGTGTTAAAGTTGCTAAAAAATGTCTAAGTATACAAGAGTTGCACTAATGTGACTCATTGATATCCTAGAACGGAGTATGTGTATGCTCTAGGTTAAGAGGCGTAGCCCAGAAAAAGTAACCTTGGTGTTTCCAAGTAGCCAAGTGAGAAATGTTGTAGTGTCACATGCCCCCAAAAGGTGCACAATCACAAGACTCGACTAGGAATGCTATGGGGACATGACATATGGTGTCAAAGTGAAATCTGAAGGCAGTTTGTTGTGAAGGAAGTTCAGTGGGAACATTCACAAATTCGGTGAATGGTTCAGATTAGTGAACTTGTTCATCATAGACTTTGCATCAGACTTACAGAAGAGGTTAGGTTGATTGTGCGATGGGAAGTTTGATTTGGGTTGATGCAAGATCATCGTCAACGAGCATGCATGGTAGGACAACTCGGTGCCTGGGAATCATTTCAGAATCTCAAACATTAGGAGTTATTGCAAGTATTTTGGGGAGCTAATGAAGAACGAAATAAGATCAAACGTCTAGAGGTGGAATGATCATGAGCAATCAAGGATTTTCACTCTGAGTCTTGAATGTAACTGAACTTACGTAGTAGTTAGAGTTTTTTTTTTGTTTTCCGAGTAGGTGAGTAGTCGGGGGGAACCCTAAGGACCCTCTAATAAGATAAATAGAGGTTTTGTACGCCCAAATGAGGCTTTTGGGAGTTAGCAGGAATTTTTTGAGTTTTGAGTTATTGTTTTGATATTAGCTATAGCCATTTAATTTTGAATGAATATGACAGAGGAAAATTGACTAAAATGCATAACATTGTTACTGTTTGTAATTCTTTGTTATTGTGTTTTCATAAATAAATGAATTTCGTTATGAATGGATGAAAATGTGAATGCTAATATAAGTTTCAATTGTTTCTCTTGTGTTGAGTGAGTGCAAGGTGTGCACACAGAACGCAAGGAGTGTGTGACGGGATATGTTTTGATTCCGAAGCTCAAAAGAGATAACACGAAATTTCCCCTTTGCAAGGAGTGCAAAGCGACTGTTGCAAGGCATGCACAGTCATCTGCAAGAACAAAGTCTTGCATAGGAATCTGCTAAGTGTCGAAGGGACTCCATAAGAGGTAAAGGAGTGAAAGGTGAAATCCCGACTTGATTTGGGCCGTTGGATCCAGGAAGATCTGAACCGTCGATCTAGGGCCATCGCGATCTTGGATATCAGGAAAACAGAAGTAAGGAGACTCCCAATGTCACAAAACGTGAAATCTCGACTTGATCACAATCATTGATCAAAGGAAAATTCCGAACCGTCGATCTGTGCTCGTAAATATCGGGAAATCGAGGATTAGGAGAACAGAGGTGAACCAACCTCCAAAGTCACAAAACATGAAATGGTGACTTGATCGTAGTCATCAATCGAGGGAAGATCGTGGACCGTAGATCTAATCATATCAGGAGTTCCCGATACGCAAAATCCTGACGCGCTTGAAATTTGAGCCCCAGGTCATGATTGGAGGTCACATTGAGAGAAGATAAGGGAGGGGTTAGTACACACTAGGATCCTATCGAGGTTTTAGAGGTCAGGAGAATCGAGGTGATTCACATGCAAAGACCCGATGCACAAAATCATGAAACGCCTTTTGGGTTAGGCTTGTGGTCACAACCAGTGGTCGTGTGAGAGGAGCTTGTGCCTGGTGCTTGTTCTCATGACAGAGTTGCATGAAAAGGACCTGTGGACATTTCTTGAAGATTCCAACAGGGAATCAAAGAGCTGCTCCAACTCAGATATTGAGAAGATTCAGAGACTGGGAGGTCAACAAACCCTGCTGAGGTAGGGGCACTGCATCATGGGTGCACACCTTGTGCAGAATAAGAGCAGAGTTTGTGGTGAAATGAAGCACTTGGATAGGGTGGGTGATTGTAGAACTCGTCGCAGATGTTCATCACATAACTTGTTGCAGAATTGATTGTAGAGGCATACTTGATTGTTTTGATTCGTTATGAAAGTCAATGATGGACATGTTTTTCACACCTTGGAGAGACCAAGTGTAGAGTTTGTTGGGTGAAATGAGCACTTGGGTAAGGCGATTGACCACAATATTTTTGCATGACTTGTCGTGAATCTAATCACATAAGTGATCACGGAAGCGAAACACAGAGGGTGATCACAAAAGTGATTGAGAAGGGGAGTAGTTTTGGGTTGCAACAAGGTAAAGCACTTGGGTGAATTGGATGACCTGGGGCGATATAGAGCCACTCTGCAACACACAATTGGTTGGGCATGTTTCCATAATGATGTCTCTACATTGTGCATAGCCAAGAATAACATTTGAGTTGAGTTGGGTTGTTGGATGAAGGGGTAGACCGCAACCTTCAGAAAAGGTATCTCTTCACATAGTTACAATAGTCAGTTAAAAATAGCATGAGTTGATAGTCACATGGTGGGTGCATGGTGCCTTGAAGTCAGAATAGTCAAGGTATGTATATGGAAAGGCATTGGAGATGAGTTCATCCATTTGCATGCAAAGTTTGAGACTTAGATGGATTTCTGAATTGGACGAATGGACTCAACCTTGTATCGCACCGAAGGTCTTGCAGGTTTTTTGAGCTATGAATGGTGATTAGGAGAGTTCATGCGGAGAGTCGGTTGCTTGGGTAAGAAGAGGTCCAAGACAACAGACTTAGAACATGGTTGCAGTGAACGATGTTATTGGAAATGTATGGTTAGCTGAGTTCTTGCATTTCCTAATTGTTGCGGTGAGTTCTTTGAAGGGAATTAGTCAGTTGATTTGGTGGTTCAAGTGCAATATGTTTCCACTGTGAGAACTGATAGAATTGATGGTGAATCAATTGATTCATATTCAAAGAAGTCATGTAGTAGTATGATTCCTTGGTTGGGAAAATGTGCAGAGATCTTGGGAGACCTACTTGGATGAGTCTTGCAGTTGACTTAGGCATATTTGGATGTATCCATGGAGGTGGCTTAGGCAAGCTACCTAACTCTTTGATGAGTTTCATTGGACATGTCACTGCAAAGAGTGGGCAATGAAGTATATACATGTCACGTTTGAGATGATGGATGAGGTGCCTTGGTGCTTGGTGCCTTAGCCATATTTTTTGATTCAAGTGTTGACTTGACAAGTCGCGATGACAATGCCAAAGTTTGGAAACTTGAAGGAGGTGCAAGGAAGTTCATTCTAGGAGATGGATGGAATCAACAAGGCATTCGACCAAGAATTGTAGGCAGTCAACTTGAATGGGAAGAATGAAAACCAAGGGACTTGGTTGGTGTTCACTCACCTTTGGTATGGGACATTGGATGAGGCAAAGTGCACCTTGGCGACTTTCGAATGATTGTGCGATGGCTCATAGATTTAAAGGGGATCGTTGGTTGAGGTTGACAGAGTATTGATTTGGATGTGCCTAAGGCATGGAAGTTATTTGAGGCAACTCATTCTACTTGGAGAACTTTGGGAAGTTTGTTGGGACGTTTGAGGAGTGGAGGCATGTTGGCCACACTCATTGCAGATTTTGAGTTGCGGAGAGGTGACTTGATGAAAGCAGGTGAGTTGAGAGATTTCCTTCATTTGGAGGATTGTGCAAACATGCAAATTGCAGCATGAAGATATTACTTGGACATGGGCATGTCTCTTTCTTTAGGAAACATGGTTGAGGGTGAAGCCTAACCATTCCAAGGCATAAAGAGGTAAAAGTAACAACATGGATGGGTGATGAAGTAGTGAGGCAAAGGTAGTTTGGACATGTAGTTCATGGTGAAAAATTTGGCTAATTGTGCCATGAGGTGGATAGTGGAGTCAAGTTGTCATACAAGACTTTGTTTCAGGGTGACTTCATAGTGCAACAAGGTGAGGGGCGATATTTCCTTTGTTTGAGGGTCATGCAGATGGATCAAATTGTGAAAGGAAGTGACCAATTTGTGCAAGAGGGTGTGCTGACTCAAGGAGTGTGATGGTTGGATTAGCCATTGAACTAGTTCATGACTTGGGTGAGAATAACAACATGTCAAGGGGGTCAAGAGTACAGATGCACCAGTAGGTTTGAAGTGAAACACTTAGACATTGTGGATGATCTCCTTTATGAAGTTCAGATGATGGAAACAAGAGTGAGGCAAGGATGGACACGTTCCTTAGTATTTGGAGTTGGACATAGTGATGGAGATGTGACATGAAAAATTTAGTTTGGGCATGACAAAGTGCATTCTCATGAGTTGGGAACGACGGTTGGAATAGCTACCCAATGATTCCAAGGCATAGGGGAATTCAGTGTGTGGAGGTATGGAAGATTTGGTTGAAGTATGTGTGCAACAACAAGTTCACATGAGTTCAAATATTAGGTGAAATTTTTAAGTGAAATAGGAAACAGTCAGTTGTAGTAGGTAGCAACAACAACAACGGAACTGAACAACAATAAAGAAACGTCATCGCAACGAGAGAGTGCAACATATTTGGGTGAATTTAATATTTGGAGTTGGGTGAAGTGGCCGCATTGACTTAGGCAACAGATTGTGTGAAGTTGGGTGTAGGACAATTTGGTTTGTGGAAAGTTGGGGTTTCCACTTTGGTAGAATTTGGGGTTCTGGTTGGCATGAAACTTGGGGTTTCTAGTAGAGTTAGTTGTAGCGAAGGAACGATTTTAGGTGGAGACTTGGAGATCACAGAGTTTGTGGATTTTTTTGGGGATGACAATGACTTGAGGTGGGGGAGGATGTAAGGTCTTCGACTAGATGGGTACAAATACCTTTGCCCAAATCCTTAAGTAGATGAAACTTAGGGTTGCTCCAACACCCAAGTTAGCCAACTGGATTCCTTGGGCATGTGAACACACCAAGGGGCTTGCCGAAGTATTAAGCACCCAAGAGATTGGGGCGTGTTGGCATGATGGGGCACACCAAGGTTAGGTGTGTGGGTCCTAAGGGGTAGGACGATTGGCGAGTGCATGGGAGGTTAGGTGTGTGGGTCCTAAGGGGTAGGACGATTGGCGAGTGCATGGGTTCATTTGGGTGATCATGTCTATGAAGGGGTGAGACGATTTTTTTGGGAGATCGAGTCTATGAAGGGGCACAACGATTCAGTTGGGAACATGGGTTCACAAAGGGGTGAGGCACTCCCAAAGGACACGACGATTCACAATGGTGTCCTTTGGAGTCCCTGTAAGAGAACATGGATGCAAAACCAAGGAAGGAAAATTTGAATACAATGAAAGAAAGAAGAGATATGTGGTTCTAAGGCAGACCAAGAGGGTGATCTCCCTCAAGGATCCAATTCACTCCACCTAGGAGGAATTGTGTTTCCTTGAGGAGGATTCAGTGGAAAGAGTTGGGAAAGCTTATTTTGGGCTAGTTTTGGGGAAGTCTGGAAACGTAGGCCTATTGGAGGCATGTGTGAGGCAAAGTCGAAACTTGTGAAGTCTATGAAAATGAAGATACAACAAGTCTCTAGTTGAGGGCACATTTGAGGTGCACCATAGGAGGCTGTGGAAACGGTTGCAACAAAGAGTCTTGGTGATGAATCTGTGTATGAGTGTCTTGGTGAGGTGAGGAGAGTCATTTGACTTCACCAAAGTTGTAATCAGAGCCTACATTGCTCATATTATAACTGTTTTGAAATAAAGATCGGAACGGTAGCCTAGAACAGAGTATGGGTATGCTCTAGGTGAATAGGCGTAGTCCAGACAAGTAACCTTTGTGTTTCCAAACAACCAAGTGAGAAAATCCGCGGTGGCACATGCCCTCAAGAGACACACGATCACAAGATTCAACTAGGCACATTGTGGGGGACGTGATAGGTTGGATGATGTAGGTACTTAGCCTTTTTCCACTCTTCATTATGAATATTCAATTGTTTAGTTTTAATTTACTTCTAATGCTAGTGTAATATTAATTCTTATTTGTTTTTGCTAATATAAAAATATTAAGTTTATGTGTTTTTTTTTATTTTTTGTATATAAAAATATTAAGTTTATGTGTTTTTTTTTATTTTTTGTTTTTTTTGTCAATTTTCTCTTTTCAATTTATACATAAATTTATCTCGATGTCTTTATCTTTATCTATATTTATGTATTATCTTTACATTATGTCACTCTTTATCTTTCTTGTTCATAAGAGATATGTCGGGCAAGTGATTACAAAAAGAGTAATGGGATAGGATAGAAAAATGTTGCTTAATTATGGTTGGATGATGTAGGTACTTAACCTTTGACCACTCTTCATCATGAAAGTTTAATAGTTTTGTTTTAATTTGCTTCCAATGCTAATGTAACATCAATTCTTATTTGTTCTTTCTGATTTAAAAATACTAATCTATAATAAAGTTATCCACTTCTTCTCTCTATTAATTTTCTCTTTTTAAGTTCTATGTAAATTTATATCGATATGTTTATCTACATTTTATGCATCATCTTTATCTTTCCACACATCTTAAAAAATTCTAAATTATAAAATCATAATCCTCCATTTGAATTTCCTCACTAGGAATTGTAACCACTGGGATAGTATTTTACGAGGGAGAAAAGTACTAAGGGTGGGGATCAATGAATCACCAACCATTATGCCATATTTGGTATTTTTGTTAAGGCCCACATTGTATAAAACATGCTCCTTACCTACTCTTTTTTTATAAGTAATAATTTTTTTATATATTTTTCAAAGGGATAAAACATAGAAGTTTACAAAATCCTTGAGCAGAGGAGGCATGTATGTGATCATCAAAACGTCCACTATATGAGTACATGGATATGTATGAGAAAGAAAGAAGGTCTTACATATAGTTTGTACAACATTAAAAGAAGATAAACGAAACTAGAGAAACACCATAAGAGAGATAAAAATAAACAAAAGAAGACCAAATCAATACGTCTAGCTAGATGAGGAGTCTCCAAAATTGTCCATGAAGCATGAGAATTGCATTACTATCTATCATCTTTGGCTCTAGTTGCATTGTTGGAGCCATCCTTCTCTTGCAAAAACTTGAGTAGAAGTCCTTTGATCTGAGCAAGCTCCTAAATTTACCGGAGTATTTCCTTGGAGAGTGGAGTGAGGGTTCTCTTCAAATAGTTCATTAGATATGTGATTGGTTCCCAAAAATGTTTCTTAGTGTTACCCCTCATTTTGCGTGAGGTTTGTACACTAGTGAAATTTTCACTACACTTGTGATTTTTTTTATCACAAAACCAAGTTTATAGGTTGATCAAGCTTTGGATGGCCTAGGGTTTTTTTTATTGTTGATGTGATTATGGGTATCTTGATGATGTTGATGCTTTGATTTTCTTGGTGATTTCTTTCCTTTCATGTTAGTAGAATTAGTTGTGGATCCCCCATGATCATGTAGATGGTTGATGATTCATGTTGATGTATGAATCCCTTGATTGAACGCCCTAGAAATTTTGGGAAAATCTAACATTGTATTTACATATTCATTTGATCGGATTCATGATGGTGTAGAGCACTTTGCCTTCTCCCCTTTCTATCACTTAATTTTTCATTCTTCTTGGGGTGATTTAATATGTTCTAGAATGGTTTCATGTTCATGAGGTGAACGACCTTGTTCATATTGAGGGTTTGTAAGCATATTATGGTGTGTCGTGGTATAGACTACACCCTCATGTGGAGCATTCCCCTCTTCTACATATTATTATGTACTATTACTTGGTGGAGGAGCCTACCATGGAGCACCCTAGCCTTATGGGATGATTTCACACTTATCATACGCTTTTTTGAGGATATACCCCTTCTTGGCATATTCATACGCTTTTTTGAGGATATACCCCTTCTTGGCATATTGATTGATGGTAATACATGGCTTATTTAACTCATTATTCTTTGGATCAAGCACTTGCCACATGTTTAGGGATGGTCATATTTTATTAGTTGATGAGGGGCCACCTCATTTCTTCATATAGTTAATTGAGAATTTATGACATTTTACATGTCTTCTTCATGGATTTGGAGCCTTGTTTCATGGATCGACCTTCTTATCACTTGATTTGAGGAGGACATCCACCATTTTTGCACTCTTCCATGCATTATTAGTTGGACAATTGTTTTTTGGAGACCTCCCACTTTCCACATTAGGTTTTTAACATGTCTCAAACCCTAATGGAAGATGGAATCCATCTTGGAAGACTCTTCATTGCACATTTTTCTATATCATTGATAAGGACATCTCGCCTTGGAGATGCCACATGTCCACATGGAGGTTTCTTGGACTTACATTTATGCTTATTGTTATGGGAACCCACTCTTGAGGGCTTGTTGGTTGCATTACTCATGATCATTGATGGAGCACTCCACCTTTGGAGGTTACATTGCATTACTCATGATCATTGATGGAGCACTCCACCTTTGGAGGTTACATTGCATATTTTTTCTTTAGTATTGATGGGATGTCTCACTTTAGGAGGAGGTTTTATGGTTTTATGCCCTAGATGAAGGAGGATGTCCACTTGTAGATGTTGTTTGTAGTTATGTCTATGCTTATTGTTGAGGACGTCCACCTTTATTGGAGCCTTATTGCACTTATATATATGTTTGAGGAGGACGTATTTCCTTGGAGAGCTACATATCCCACATTGGAGGAGATCCAAGAGGTTTCAAACCCTAGATCTAGGGTTCCATTGCATAATTGAGGATTATTATTATGGGAGCACTACACTTGGAGAATAGACATTGTAGATTTGACTTATTCTCATTCCCTTTTGAGGTGATGTCCTACCTTCATGGAGCATATTTATTAGAGACCTGTACGTGTGGCTTGACCACCACTTCTTATTTTATGTATTGTTAGTTAGTTGTTGGAGGATATTGTTTCTTTACTCCTCCCTAGACTAGATCTAGGGTTTTCACCTTGGATATTGTTATTTTTCTATTGTACATGAAGATGGAGATAAAACCTATATAAGCATTTTCTCTCTTCATTGTTTATCATGGTTGAATTTTTAGAGTTTCCCCTCCATATAGCTTAATGGATATATCTTTCTTGGAGCATATGTGATGTATAATGGTTTTTTCTTGTCAAGGTGTGGTTATTGTTCTAATGCTTTCTATTGTTGCATATGATTGTATAGGTGCTATTACTTTCTATTGATTGGCCATTGGTCATTGGTGAAAGATTCATTTATCATATTGGAAGTTTTTTTTATGTGAGGAATTTCTCCCCCCTTCACCCTTTGTTTTCTTGTCTATGGATTATTCTCTTGCATATCACATATACATGAGTAGTTTCTAGGTTAATACTCCATGATAAGGCACACCTCATTGACAAATTTCTGATGTGGCACTTTAAAACCCTCCTAGTATTCCTTTATTGTCATTTTTAGCAATGTTAAGTTCTTCTTGTGGCAACAAAGTTACCAACTTGATGAGAAGTGTCCACAATTCTCATTCTTTTAGAGGTCATATTTAGTGCTTGTTTTTACCCTCATTTCAAAAAGCGGTGCTACTAGTAACACCCTTTTTTGGGGGGTGATTAAAATTGTGGCTTGTTTGAAATCATAGCCTTGACAACCTATACCATTGTGGAAAATTGACCTTTGAAACGAAAAGTGATGCAGCCAGTAGCACCAACTTTATTTTTGGATTTAAAATTATCACTTAATTGAAACCATGGCATTGACAATAGGTACTATTGCAAACAAAAAGTTAAAATCATCTCCTAAATTAGAAACTTGCTTACTAATTAATCTTTATTTTTTTTTAATCTACATAAAAAATGAAAAAAAACAACTCCATAAACAAGTTACAAAAAGGAGAAAAAAACACATTTTAAAAAAAATATTTGCATAAATAAAAATAACATTAAAAAGAAAATAAAATATTAAAAATTAAAAATATTAAAATAAATAAATAAAAAGGGCGTGGATATATATATATAATCGTTTGTTTGTTTTTTTTCCTTTTTAATCTATTTTTTTTTTTGTAAATGAAAAGTTTGTATTACCTTAAGCTAACCAAAAGGAAACTACACAATGTTTGAGGATACACCAAAACTCGCCACATATGTGGAAACCAGAACAAGTGGAAAGTATTGTTCAAGGACCAAAAGGTGACATTTGTCTGAGAAAACAAAAGGACTTTCCACCTGTTCTGCCACATGCATGGAAACCATAACAGGCAGTCGACTATGTTCAAGGACTAGCTAGTGAACCAGAGTCTAATTGCCACAAAAATCTTGTAGCTAAAACCAGAGAAATTATCATTAAAGATATTAGACATAAGGCGAACTCGGGCATCCATCCTGGCAAATTTTGAAGGTGTATAGCTGACAACATGTTGGGAAGCGGATTTTTACAGGCTCGCTTGACAAGGGAACAGAACGTCCATGCACTTCTGAGGATGTGTTGATTGTACAATTTCTCTACCAGGTATCTTCTCATCTCGAAGATCAATACCAAATGATCTTTCGTGAGCTTGCAGGATCCATGTGGGTTTTGGTTGCCTAGAGCCCGGTGAACTCGTGCCTATGTGTAAGTTTCCCTATGGGTTTCTTCCTCGCTACAACAATGGCCATACTTTATCTGTAGTTCCTCATCATTGGTGTCGATGGAATTCTTACAGTAATCCTGCATCAGAGGAGGGATTTCCTCTTCAACTATACATCGTTTCATGGTTGGCTCAAGGGAATTCAAAGGGCTACTGGTACATGTAAGTGGTCGTTTCTCCATGGTGGTCTTCTGCAAATTAGGCTGAATTTCCTCCCAATTAGGAGGAATATCATCCTCCACTATGAAAACCCCATATAAATTCTCTAGGTTAGACAGATGAAACTCAACCTGAGCGTTCTCACCCCAGTTTTGACCAGAGTGGGGAGAGCAAGCCAAGATACTTTCTAGTTTGGGAAAGAGAGAGGTCAGTTTTGTGCGCCTATGCCTGCCTAATTGACTGTAGTAGGTAGTCCCATGTTGATACTTGCCTCTCTCACTAGGCATGGTGAGGATAAACTCAAAGGGGGGTGGAATTGACAGAGGAGAGGCCAGAAGTGTTGATAATTGACAAAAGGAGAGTTACAAGGGCTCTGCAAGCTCGAAGCATAACAACTAGGGAAGGATGAAAAACTAAAGACAAGTTCTGGAGATAAAAGCCACAGTGAGGAGAAACCAGCATGATGATGAAGGAAGTGATAGCCTAGGTATCCATGAATTCTAGGGTAATACAGCCTTGTTGCTTTGTACCTGTACCAAAGGGTCGAGCTTGAATCACCATTAACATTGGCGATCTGTCCTGACGCACTGAGCTCTTCTTAAAATGAATGTTATACATCTCGAATAGAAGGAGGAGGAGGGTGAAGGTGAGGGGATTTAACTACCCTCATTTCCAGTGCAACATGTGACAAGTGTTCACCAAGTGTCACCCCATCTGGGGGATTTTTAATCTTATTTTATTTATTTAGTTTTTTTTTTTTTTTAATATTTTTAGGTGTTTTTTTTTTCGGTGATGTGAGTAACTCTGTGGTTTTGCATGGAATAACTCTGGATTTTTTAACTCTACAGTTTTGTGAACTGTGTGGTCTTTGAACTCTGTAGTTTTGTGAACTCTATGGTCTTTGAACTCTGCGGTCTTTGAACTCTGCGGTGATGTGAATCTGCATTTGAACTCTGTGATCTCTTTGAACTCTATAGTGATACAATGTGACTCTATAGTTCTGGCTTCTTCAACCCACTGAGCACCTAGGCACATGTTCGTAATTTAGGTGTGTCAGTTGTTTCTTTAATTCAAGTTTAATTTAAAATATGTTTATAATTTAGTAACGTGTGAAAATTAAAAAGATTTAAAAATCAATAAAAATGTTTTTTTTATTATAAAACAAAATATTAAAATAAATAAATTATTTTTATAAAATTTTGAAAGTTTAATAAGTAAAAGTTGATTTTAGAGATAATGATTATTATCATTATTATCAATTAAAAAATTTCTTTTAAATTTTTAAAGTCAATCGAAAATAATAGTTGTTACTTATTTTCTCTTCTTTTCAATATGAGCACTCCACCACTTCCAAAACCTCATCTTGTTAGGGGGAGGCCCTCCAAAGTCACCCTAGGGACTCTTTACAAATATATAGAATTATTAGAAAAAGGAGAGAAGAAAGAGATGCAAAAATCCAAATCGAGTTATAATCATTAGAAAAAAGGAGTGAATAAAGAGAAGTAAAACTCAAAATAGAGTTAGAGGCAATGCTTGATAAAAAAATTAGACTCTTTGAAGATACGATTCAAACACAAATAGAGGATAGATTGGTAGGGTTCAAGAATCAATTGCAGACAATGGAGGTTAGAATACAATAAATGGAAAAACAAAAACAAACAACCCAAAAATGAGAGGTTGATGAAAATCGCAACTTGAGAGATAGGATTAAAGAGCTAGAATAAAAACTAACCAACAATTTGGCCCTATGTAGTCTAGAAAAAAAATTGGATATCAAACCCATCAAAGAGGAAATGAAT
>CBVK0100115596.1:0-10358 GCA_900067695.1 Picea abies
TGAACCTCATAATTTTTGGTATAAAAGAACAACAAGACGAGGATACACTAGCAATAGTAAAAGAAGAACTAAAAATAAATCAAAAATTGAAACAACTTACCTTATAGAAGCAAAGAGGCTAGGAACAATAATTGATCATAAAGATAGGTTGATCTGTGTCAAAGTAGTCTATACTGATCATAAATATATCATACTTAATCAATATCAGAGCTTAAAAGGGTCGAGAATATTTATAAATGAAGACCTCATTCTCAAAGACCATGCCGAATTAAGGAAGGAAGTTCAAAAGGTAAAAGAATCCATGAAAGAAGTAAAATGGGAAATAATTAGAAATCAAAAAGTTATTGTTAGCTATAGAGACTAGAAGGATAATAATAAATAGGATTTTGGGACACTCGGGATCCTTTTTTGTAATTGTCGTGGCTTTCCCTAGCGTAAAGGTTCTATGTTAAGTTGGATCCTGAGTGATATTGATATTATTTGTCTAGTTGAAACATGGGAGCATGAAGAGTCTAAGGTCCCTAACATAGAAGGATTTGTCTTGTGGTCGTCATGGAACAAAAAATCACACTGTAAATGGATAGGTGTCATATCTTTTTATATTAGAAAGAGCATTTCTCCTCACATTCAACTTCACATGATCAACCCTCTCAATCAATACATTTGGATAGAAATTTCAGGCATCAATGCTAAGAATATGTATATAGAAATTTGCTATTTGGCACCTATTAATTCTACTTTTTATAAGAAAAACTATCTAGATATAAATTGTCCCTATAATACTTTAGAACAAGATATTTACAATTTGAGAAATGAAGGCAATATCCTACTGCTGGGAGACTTTAATGCTAGAATTGCAACTAACCAAGCTATTCTTTTAAGCAATGATTCCAACCATAATCCTTTATGGCTAGATGAGGACCTTGTTTTAGCTAATAACTACAAAATAAGCTATGAAGACCTAACTGATAATTTGTTTGGTACTAACCTAGTCAAGCTTTGTAGTTCTCAAGACCTTATAATTTGCAATGGAGTAATGAAATGGTCAAACTCCAACCATATGACTTGTATTCATGGTCTAGGTAGTATTGTTGTGGATTATGTGATATCTGATATCCATGTTTCCAACCAAATACTAACTTTTGACCTTTTAAATGACCATGAACCCAAATCTGATCTTAGACCTTTAACCCTAAGTCTAAACTTTGACATGCACATGAGTGTCATTGAAGAAAATTCTAATAGTCAAAGGCAACTTCCTTTTGACAAAAGTAAAGTTGAGCTTTCCTTAAACGATTTAAATAGTTAATCACATCTCCTAAATTATAAGGACAACATTGAAGACCTCTATCATACTTGTACAACTACCCTTTCCACTTCTATTAACAAGTTATCTTTCGAGGTGTCCTGTAGAAAGAATAATAGAACAACCAACCCTTGGTATGATAAAGAATGTACAAATGCTAGGAAATCCATTAAGGATGTTTTTGAGGAGTCCTTCAAACTCGATAAGATCAATACGTACAAATCCCTAATTAATACAAAAAAAAGGCACTATATAAATAAAAGGATTTTACACATATCTAAGCTTGATCCTAAGAAGTTCTGGAGGAAAATTCTAATTCGTAATACTAAAGAAAATAATATGATTCCCTTAAGGGACTAGAATTCCTACCTTAAAAGTATTTATGAGTTACCTAATGCCATGGAAACCATTCCTATATTTATTTTTAAGCACACAGACCAAAATTCTATTGATTTAGCAAAATATCATACATACAATAAGGCTTTGTTGTTGGCCTGCCACTGGGGAAACCAGACTAGCATCAAAGGTATAGGTCCTCTGTCCATATAGTTTTTCCAATATTTTTAAACAAAGTCTTTGAAACTAAAAACCTTAAAAACCTCCTAAATAGGAATTGCAACGGCCTTCCAACCTTGATCTTATTTGATAATTCATCAAAAACCAAGAGAAAACAAAAATTAACTATTACTCATAGCCCTAGTGGCATCACAGAACAATCATGGGTTTGCTTCAGGGCCAAATAGGTCATGCTTATCGAGGATGAAGACATCATTACTGAACTTGACACAAGAAAATGAGAAATAATTTCACACATCATCAAATGTAGGTCATCTAACTGCAACTGCATTGTATTCTCAGCCTCCTCCCGAGTCTGGAGCATATGGCCCAAGAGATTTTTAATATGCCAGTAAAGTTCTACCATTTTCCAGTACTTCAATTCCCTAGCAAGAGTCATCTCAACATATGGAATCTAGCGAATGGTTGATTTGGCCACCTCATGGTCGATTGAAATTGTTCTTTCCCCATGGACTTCTACTTCTGCCTCTTCCAAATGACCTTGAAGGTGAGGAGGAGTGGATTCATAAAAGGTGGAAGATGTGTCGAAAGCTTCACGTTGGATCCTTGAGGTGGGGACGTCACTACCAGGCTGACAAGTTGAAGGCCCTACTAGTGAGTGTCCCCCTCGATAGTACCCCCTTGGGTACCCTTGACGAGGAGCCATAGTTTCCTAGTCTCCCAATCGAAGCCGACGATTAACACTCGCTCTCATAGGGAGGGTCTCTGTCGCCCCTTCACTTTGGATTTCCTTCTAAGTCTCTGATGAACGGGAATCCCAGCAAGGATTCCTCTGATGATGTTGTTGATAATCTCGTCAACCTCCAAACCTAACACTCCACTTGTTACACTTCACCTTTTCCATTGATCTAAGGTTAAAAAATCTCAATGAAGAATGGTTTAATTCCATATTAAATGACATTAATCACAATTTCTACAGATGGACTATTGGCACCCCTTCTCCACAGGAAGCTAAGTTAAGGTGCCACTTGAATGCACCTAAAAGTTCAAGTGTGTAGCCTCAGTCCTGGAATTCATTCCCTCCCATCCAAAGATCATACCAGATGACATAGCTATTCTTTTCCACCATTCCAATTTCCTGCTTCTCACGGTATTAATTCCCTATGCACCAATTTTCCTAGCTTCCTCGGGGTTTGATGCATCCTCGGTTCAGTCCTATCCCCACACTCCACACAGGGAAAGTCCCTCCCTTCCAAAAAATGTACCCACTGACGTCATTATGCCTTGCCATCGATTGTGGTTCTAATTTCTCATGGTGTTAATGCTCTTTTGGATGAAGTATTTTTTTTGGATGGCATATATTTCGGGGTTAAGCAACTTACAAATGGGAAAGCTAAGGACATTGAAGGCTACCAAGTTGAAATTTTTAAAATCGGAGGGCCAATCCTTATCCGTCACATACACAAGATCTTCAATTTAGCAGTCAAGCAGGGCTTCCCTAAACCACCTGTATTCATCCCTCACATACACAAGCTCTTCAATTTAGTAGTCAAGCAGGGCTTCCATAAACCCTGGATACAAAGCCTCATTGTACCTATTTTTAAAAATAGGAATAAAAACATTTCCTCTAATATTAGGACCATTATGATTATCCCGATTTTAGCCAAGTTATACAGAATTATTTTGGAAAAAAAAATATTAGCCTTTGGCTAGAAAGTCACAGTAAAAGAGCTAAAGGATGGGCCGAATTTATGAGATATCATTCAACTGTTGACCATCTTGTTACCATTAATATCATTGTAGAGGACTTTTGCAATACTAAAACCAATATTTTGTGTCGTTTTGTTGAATTTAGAAAATATTTTGACACAGTTCCTAGGAAAAACCTTTGGGATAGGTTGGAAGAGACAAAAGTTCCTTTCAAGATGAGGGTTGTTGCTATAAGTTTGTATGAGAACGTTATTTCCAATTTTAATAACATTTAGGGCTGGTCAAAAGAAATTAACTACAATATTGGATTCAACCAAGGTTGTCCCTTGTTCCCTACCCTTTTTGGCATATACATTAACAAGTTAGATGAGTGTTTGGAAGAAGCAGGTTGTGTCGGCCCAACTCTCACTAGTATAGTCATCAATCTTCTTCTTTATTATGATGATATCATTCTTATGTCAAGGAGTCCCCACGATCTTGGAGAGAAACTGAGAATCCTCAAGGATTTTTTCTCCAATATGGGTATGACTATTAATACCGACAAAACAAAAGTCGTGATCATTAAATCCAATAAGATCACATATGATATATTTATATATGATAACAACAACTTGGAGGAAGTGACTTCATACAAATATGTTGGAATCAATATTCACCACAAGTTCAAATGGAATTATAACATTAAGAAAAGGATAAATGGAGGATGGAAATCTTATATGGACTTGAAAACAATTGTAAATCAACTGATCTTTGGATATGGGATAAGACAAAACTCCTCTTTGAGACTCTTGTTACGCATGTTATTCTATATGGATGTGAAGTTTGGGGATGGAGTATCTCTGGAAAATAATGGAGAAAGATAGAGAAAATGCAAAAGAATTTATAACCTATAATCTCAAAATTAAAGGAAATAAGCCTTATCATATCCTCCTCTTAGAGGAAAGCCTTTCCCCCATTGAGAGCATGACTATGACTAGATACCTAATGTATAAAAACAAGTTAAACAACATGGAAGACAAGAGGCTTCCTAAAATAAGTTAAACAACATGGAAGACAAGAGGCTTCCTAAAATTGCTTCAAACTCAAACCATAACCACCTTAGACTCAAGCGGGGATGGCATAAAGATGCCCAATCTTGGCAAAGCCATTGGGGAATTTAATTTTGATTTTTAAAGTTTTTTTTATTTAATTTTATATTGTTTTTCTTTTTTAAATAAATGTTATGCAATTTTTTTATTAAAAAAAGTACTTTTTTATTTTCCTTTCTTTTTAAATTTGTTAATAGAGTTTTTTGTTTTTAATTTTTTAATGTAAATTAGAAATAAAATAAAATTAATTAGTAAATAATTTCTCAAGTTTATGATCTAGGAGTTGTCTTTAACTTTTTTATTTGTGATGGTACTAGTTGTCAAGGCCACAGTTTAAATTAAGTAGTAATTTTAACTCCAAAAATAATTTTTTTGCTACTAGAAGTATCACTTTCAATTCAAAGGTTAATATTCCTCAATGGTAGTCAAGGTCGTGATTTCAAACAAGTCACAATTTTAAAAAGCTAAAAAAAAAAATTAAAGAAGAAATTAAAGAAAAAATCAAATTAAAAAAAAAAAGTGTGGAGGAATCTCATAATCATCTCTTCCCCTATGCCCACACATCCCCTCGTCATCCATCCCTACCCCTCCCTCCCTCTATCCCCCCTTCCTGTAGACTGCCCAACTAGAGGTGGGTTTGCAACCCGTTGCTTGTTGTGCAACCCGTTGCGCTAGGAGGGGGAGGGAGAGAAGGGGAATGGGTGAGCGCGAGGGGAGCAACGATTCTAGACATCACTTTCCACCACCACCTTTTTTTTATTTATTTATGTTTAATGGTTCTTTTTAATTTGGTTTATTTTATTTTATTTAGTGGGTGTTTTTCTTTCTTTCTTTATTTTTTTAAGTTTTTTTTTTCTGAATGTGTTATGCAAAATAAAATTAAATAAAGTGTTTTTTTTTTGTGTGTGTGTGTTTTAACTTGTTTACAAAGTTTTTTTTTTCATTTTTTAATGTAAAATTAGCAAAAACATTAATTAGTAAACAATTTTTTAAGTTTGTGATATAAGAGTTGATTTTAACTTTTTGTATATGCGATGGTACCAATTGTGAAGGGCACAATTTCAATTAAGTAATAATTTTAACTCCAAAAATAAAATTGGTGCTACTAGAAGCATCATTTATCAATTCAAGGGCCAATTTTCCGCAATGGTATTAGTTGTCAAGGTCGTGATTTCAAACAAGTCACAATTTTAACCACCCCCAACAAAAAGGGTGCTACCGGTAGTGTCTCTTTTTGAAATGGGGGTTGATTTTGATGTTTTGACCAAACAATATGGGTTTTTTGGGTCAAAGTTTTCATTTTGAGGTCACAGTTCTCACTTATTTGGTAACTATGTTGGAATGTATATTGTATCCCTTGTAGTCTTAACCATTTATTGAGGTTTCCCTCTTGGATCAACTCTTGATTTCATTTACCCTTGTTGGATTGGCACTAACCTCTTAATCCCTCCATCATTCTCTTACCATTGAAACTAAAAAAAGACATTGTTTTGTGAAAGCTATCTCTTCACATCACCTTTAAGCTTCATTGATTATAGCTTTCATAATCCTAATTTGTAGGGATACCCCCTTTGAGTTGGTGAAGAGCCAACCAAAAGTGAGAGGTTAGGTTACCTAGGTGAATATCCTAATAGTTCCCCCCTAGATTTCACCTTGTGGATTACGGATTTTATCATTAAGTGTGAGTTGGGGAGGTACCACTTTGGTGTCGTTGCTAGGGTTAAAGTCAATTTTCCCATAAATTTTGAAGACTATGATTCATGAAATTTTGTGAGAATGTTGTATTCAAGATTCATTTCTCACATGGTGATTCCATGAAGTGGAAAAACCCTTGTTCCTTGCATATTTTGAAGCATTTATCTTTATGGAAAAACCCTTGTTCCTTGCATATTTTGAAGGAATTGTTGTGTGTAGAGGTGAGCACATGCAACATCTTGAAGGAAAATTGAAGGTTCATCTTGACGACTCCACATCCTTTGGTATTGGTATGAGGTATGAATGCATTTTTTAGATTTGATCTCTCATTTTGAAGAATTGAAGTAGATAAATATGGTTTTCCATAAAGATAAATATATTGTATTGATTCAAATAGAGAATGACCACAAGTATTTCATATCATTTTTTAAATATTTTAAAGAAAAGTATGGTATGCTTGGCCAATATTTTTTTGAAAAGGAATGTTATGAATATTACCATCAAGATTCTTTATCCTATGGACCATGTTTGTATGAGATTTCAATTTTAGAAGAAGACAAGGATGATGAGGCCATTAAAGATCTTGTTTCACCTCTAAAAGAAGAAAACATTGAGGAAGAATGCTTTCATGATTCCACGAAAGATCAAACACTTGAAAAACACATTGATGAAGCACTGCATGTTTCCATTGAAGATCAAGCACATGATGAAGACCTTATTGGTGGGAGCATCATGTATATATCTCTCCTCTTCAAGAATATGAGGGTTTGGTAAATTTTGGACCTTCTCAAAAATTTTAATTTGATGTTCTTTCTTGTTATGATGTTGAGAGGGATGATATTGAAGAAAATCCCTTAAGTAATAATAGACTTGAGAATATATTTGATTCTCTAGTTGATGAAGATAGGGCCAATTAAGGGTATGTTGTTATGGAAGTGTATTTTCATAAATTCGATCATGGTTTCAGAAGAGATTATTGGGAATTTTTAGGAGATTCCATTTATGATACCTCTAGTGAAGAAAGTGTAGATTTTGAAGCCCTCAAACAACGTATTACAATAGAGGAATTTTTTTTTTTTAAATCATGATCATTTCCAGCTATATATGTACACTAATGTAGATTTTGGTAACACAAGGAGGATATTTTTATAGATTTATTCCAACCATCTAGGGTAAATTTATTGCATCATTCTCATGGTAATTTCCAGCCATGACCTATTGGGTATAATGCAAAATTTTTCCAGCATTTGGAGCAGTTTTATGATGGTAAACATATAGAAGTTTTCCATCCACCCTTATGTTCATATTTTGGTGAATTTGCATGTATAAAATCAACATTAGAGAATTATTTCGGGGTTGCAGGTTACACGGGGTAGCAAGTGTTTTATAATAGAAATTTCTAGCCTCTCTCTCTCTTCATCCTCTTCTCAATTTGTCCAACAAAAGTATGCTAGAATATGTTATTTTAGGGCTAATATTTGTATGGGACAAATGGGTTTTTTAGTTTATTGTTTGTTGCAAAAATTTCCAGCCATATAGAAGCAGGCAATAAGCCCTAGATTGGGAGCTTAAAAAAAAGATTTATTTTTTTCTCTCATACTTCATCTATATGTTTGTTAGAAGGGTTTGCATTGGAATCATCTAAGCCCAAAATTATTGAAGGTAGCAGAGGTGATATTGCATATTTTGATGGGTTTCCATATG
Source organism: Picea abies (assembly GCA_900067695.1). Lineage (NCBI taxonomy): Eukaryota > Viridiplantae > Streptophyta > Pinopsida > Pinales > Pinaceae > Picea > Picea abies. Next base: position 8,020 of record CBVK0100115596.1, read on the forward strand.
ATGACATTTACATTAGTCATATTCAAGCTTGAATAGAGGAGTCTTGTGATGGTGTATGCTATTCTTGGCATGCTTTTGGTATATTTGGCCATCTTCATGAGAACATCTCAGATTTCATCCATTGTCTTATGGAGATTCTAGCATGTATCTACTTGGCATTTGATGTATTCTTGTTTTGGTTGGTGACCAAAGACAGGGGAAGATTCCATGGCATTGATGAGATGCTTATGTGATTGCATTAGATTTTTTATTTCACCTAGCATGTTCAATGTCCTATGTTAGGGTAGGGAAGGAGAAATAAGATCTCTATTATGAGCATTAGAGTAGGATGAATAAGTTTAACATGTGAGCATTAGATTTCATTTCATGTTCTCTTTGGAATTGGTGGCTTATGCCTTATTTTGTAAAGCCAAAATTTTAAATAATTTTATAGTATGAACATTATTATGGACTTGTGATGTGGTGTTTAGGGATGTTGATATGGATCCATCCCACCACATGTTTTTTCTTAATCTCTTGGTGGTCATTTCTGGTGGGTACATGCAACAAATTTTGAGGTTCTAATGCACTTCTAAGAAGAGTACATGTCCCCAAGTTGGAGCTAATTATTAACCCTCATTTTACATGAGACCTACACTGGTGAACGTTTCACTACACTTGTGATTTTTTATCACAAAGGCATGTTAACTATTTGATGAAGCTTCAGATGGCCTAAGCATATTATGGTATGTTATGGTATAGACTACACCCTCATGTGGAGTTCTCCACTCTTCTACATATTTGTATGCATTATTACTTGGTATAGGAGCTTATTGTTGAGAGCGAAACTATAATATTTCTTCCATAACACTTTGAACCTCTATTGTTGAGAGCGAAACTATAATATTTCTTCCATAACACTTTGAACCTCGTAAGGCTAAGCGAGATAAGCGAGAATGATACCTTAAATTTTAAGCCTTAAGGACATGATAAAGACTTCACGTTCATGAATTCTTGGCATTTAAACCTTTATTTAAAAATGTTTATTTATGTTTTCCAATTTTTTAGTTTTCTTCAAATAAAAATTCAATATAGCATAAGTAAGTACAAAATGAAATGAAATAATGAAAATAACAATAAAACACATTACAGAATTAAAATAAACAAGATATGTGCAAATCACTTAAAGAATAAATGAAAAATAAAATAAACTTACAAAATAGATGATAAACATAACAAAACTAAATGTAAAAGAAACTAAAACAATTCATTTAAATAGTGAAATAACTCATCCAAGAAAGCAATGAAATGATCTTTATTGATTAACCATATATTAGTTATGAAAAGATAGTTTTTTCAATTTTCTACAAGAACTTGGATCAAAGAATTATTTAGAACCTTTAGATTTTAATAGAATCGTACAAAAGAAATCAAGTCCATGAAAAAGAAAAGAGATTCTATAATCTGACTTGGACCACCTCAAATAATGTGATACCTCACTTGTAATCTTAAGGAAGAAGATCAAAATCAATCTCACTTTGCCTTTCTTTGCCACTTTTATTTCACCTATCATGTTCAATGTCTTATGTTAGGGTAGGGAAGGAGAAATAAGATCTCTATTATGAGAATTAGAGTAGGATGAATAAGTTTAACATGTGAGCATTAGATTTCATTTCATGTTCTCTTTGGAATTGGTGGCTTATGCCTTATTTTGTAAAGCCAAGATTTTAAATAATTTTATAGTATGAACATTATTATGGACTTGTGATGTGGTGTTTAGGGATGTTGATATGGATCCATCCCACCACATGTTTTTTCTTAATCTCTTGGTGGTCATTCCTAGTGGGTACATGCAACACATTTTGAGGTTCTAATGCTCACATGTTAAACTTATTCATCCTACTCTAATTCTCATATTTTAAATAATTTTATAGTATGAACATTATTATGGACTTGTGATGTGGTGTTTAGGGATGTTGATATGGATCCATCCCACCACATGTTTTTTCTTAATCTCTTGGTGGTCATTCCTAGTGGGTACATGCAACACATTTTGAGGTTCTAATGCACTCCTAAGAAGAGTACATGTCCCCAAGTTGGAGCTAATTGTTAACCCTCATTTTACATGAGACCTACACTAGTGAACATTTCACTACACTTGTATTTTTTATCACAAAGGAATGTTAACTATTTGATGAAGCTTCAGATGGCCTAAGCATATTATGGTATGTTATGGTATAGACTACACCCTCATGTGGAGTGCTCCCCTCTTCTACATATTTGTATGCATTATTACTTGGTATAGGAGCCTATTGTTGAGAGCGAAACTATAATATTTCTTCCATAACACTTTGAACCTC
>CBVK0100115604.1:0-15768 GCA_900067695.1 Picea abies
ATGCTCCACCTTGGTGTTACATATGGCATCCAAATTTTTTGATCTTCCACCTATTACCCCCAAGGTTATGGATTGGACGAATCCACAAATAAAAATCTGATTCGGATCCTTAAGAGAATGGTCAAAGATAACAAGTGTGATTGGCAAACAAAGTTAAACTTTTCTTTATGGGTTGAGCGTATAACCCCTAAGATAAAAACGGGTCAAAGTCCTTACACTCTGGTGTATGGATCCCCTGTTGTCCTGCGTATTCACTTACAAATTCCATCCTTGAGGTTGGTTATTGTTGAGGCAGAAGATGATTTCCAACCTTTACAACATCGTTTAGACACACTTATCGAACTAGAATAGGTATGAAAGGATGCATTCCAACACCTCCAAAAGAAGCAAGACTTTTTTAAATGTTCCTTCGATAAAAGAGACACAATGGTAAATTAGAAAGTAGGAGATGATATCCTACTGTGGGACAAAGCATATGAGGCCCCATCCAAACATCGCAAGTTTGATTCTTTATGGTTTGGTCCTTACACAATCTACAAGGTTTTAGGGACAGATTCTTTCAGATTAAAAACCTTGGATGGTGAACCACTCCAATTTCCTGTGAATGGTCATCACCTTAAGTTCTTTTACTCTTGAGGGACCTCATCATTGTGTACATAAGTCACCACTAGTTGGTTTTCTATTTGTATGTATTTATTGTTGCTGATTTTCCTGCTTTTATGTATTTGTTGTTGTTGGTTTTATGCTTGTATATATCTCCTTGGTTTCAATTTTGAGCCTTTTTCTTGTTTGATTTTGATTTTGAGTATAAGCCCCTCTTTTGTTTTTTTCCCTTGGTTTTGGTATTTTTAAATTTAATGTTGTAGGTTGTATTATTTTTTTGGTTTGTCTGGTGTTCATGGGAAGGGTACTTTTATTATTTTTGTATGGCTGTTTGAAAAGAATGCACCCTTAGGAACCCTTTTATCATGCTTGGACTATGGGAAACTCTGACTTAATATCATCTTAAATAGGAGTAAACTTGATTTTTATTTATTCAAATTCAATGGGGAAATTCTCTGGTGAAGCTGAAATCATGATGACATGATGGATTAAATAGCTATGTGATTGCAACTGCACTTTACCTGACCACTTACAATCTGTTTTTTCCCAAGAAACAATCATTTTCCCTACAAAGTTCCATCACTTGTGAACATTGAGCTATTTTAGCACCTACTGCCAAAAAAAATTCATATTTCTTTACTCCCTTGATTGATTAGTTTGCTTTCTAGTTTTCTCCAGTGGGTCACTAATTTCAAAAGATCCTCGTTTGCTTGTTTGTGTGTCGAGAATCGAAGGAATGCATGAGAATTTATGTTGAGACAAGGCTCACCTTAAGCCTCTATTCTCACAGTTAAGCCATAATCTAGGTGAGGGACCCATGTCACTTGAGCCACATTTCTCAACAAAACTTAGGTCATTATTCCCATTCTTCTATCCTTTGTGAATCTCAGTACAAATTATGTTGTATATATTTACTGCACCACTTTCATTCTTTGGCTATCCCTAATTTTAAAAATGGTCCTTATACTATAGTTGAATCTCCCCCCTCTCACCCACCTCGGTCACTTTGAAAGTATAAATTTTCAGTGAGTATTCCCTCCTGTCACGTGGGTGATCCCATTGTTCTACATGCTTTGGAAAGGCATTTCTGCTCCGGTGATCCAAAATGGATCCAGGAAGGCCTGAAATATAAATTTATCGGCATTAGACGAAACCAATGCCATTTCAACCATATATTTTTTTTCACAAATGGACACCATATATGAAATATATCACATTCTGACCAATTTCCCAAACATGCAAAAAGTCAAACTGGTCAAAGTCAACAGGTCATACTGTTGATGTCAGTAGTACGATAGGTGATGTCAGCATGACATCATGATGATTTCATCATGTTGGAGTGGAATCACCAGGAGGTGACATGTGTCACTCAAATTCGGCGTTTTTGGCCTGAGTTGGACTAGTACAAAATTGACATGTGGTAGTGTATGTACCTGACATGTGGCAGTCCGTACATGCCATGGCCCAATGACAGGATGAAACATGGAAATATGGAAGATAGGTGGCTATACGGATGTTGATGTGGCAAGGTGACTGGGTTGTATGGAAGCTAACGTGGCAGGATGACTGGGTTGTACAAATGTTGATGTGGTAGGGTGACTCGGTTGTACAAATGTTGACATGGAAGCTAACTGGACATGTGAATGGGTTGTACGATGGTGACATGGAAGTTGATTGTGCATGCTGACTGTGCACTGATTGTATGATGAATATATGGTACAGATGAATCACAGAGCGACATGTGGCCTAATTAGAGGGCGTCATGTGGCACCTCGGATTTAGCTAATGCTGGTTGGGTAAAAAAAAAAATTGTTACTTGTAAGTTTCGAACCTCGACCTTCGCTCGTGCCAACAGACTAACCTCTCGGGCTAACCGTGGTGACTAGTGTTACTTGTTAACCATATGGAAAAATATGGTTTTAAATTGAAAGTTTGGTGGGATTATGGGCTAAGCCCTGGTTGGTGGGGGCCAGTTGAAGGCCATATGGAACCCCAAGAGACTAGGGGGCTACAAACCAGGATCAAGATAGCAGGTGGGCACGCGAGTGGTAAGGACATGGCCACATGGACATACCCACAAGATCGGGGGCCAGAGCACCAGTTCTAGCCCATGGGCACATGGACCTGCCCCATATGGATAGAATCCTGGAAATAAGGAGTTACACCTTGTATCTTTTCCAAATATGGGTTTTTTACCTTATATTATGATTTTTGTTGATAATTAGCATTATTTTAACGGATTTTAGCCAATATTGGGGGATCTTGAGCCCGATTTGAGGCCAGATCTTGGGAGGAAGTTGGGAGGATGATACCAACTCCACATATATATAAACCAGGGCTTCTTAGAAACATTGAGAGAGGTTTAGAACATGAGAAATGTTGAGGAATTTGAAATCCAAATCCATTTTTGTGCAGAGAAACCATTAAGGAGGGGAACTTTGCAGTCCAATTCTAGGAGCTACACTCAACCGTTTTTAGTGTCGTCAGTTGTGTTGGATTCTTGAGGTTGAGAAGAAAACAACCATACCAGTTTGTAATATATTTGACACTTTTATGATGTAATTTTGAAGCATTTAAAATAAATAAGAAAGCCTCACCCACTGAGACAAAGGCCCGAATATGAAGGCAATCTTGTTGAACTATGTTAACAACTTTATTGTTATGGTTTGCTGGCTATTTGTGCTTACTTTCAGATATACATTTCTTATTATGGATGCTATGATATATCATTAATTTCTTCTTCTTTCATCAATTCCTAATTGGTTAATGAACTCATGCTTTAAAACTTAAACAAGTCTCTAAAAGATCGTTTCGGATCAAGTGGTATCAGAGCAAGTTGATGATTGGTTTTTGAGTTTGCATGATTACTAGGGAAAAGTTGAATCGTGGTGAAGGCAAGCTTTTAGAAGGGGAATCCAAGATTGGATCGAGAAAGAGGACTTATCAAAGTGAGGAGATGGCATCGGAAGAAGGCATGTCTCAAAATGAGATTGAGTTACAAAAGACTTTATTTGCCATGTCTGAGATGGTAAAGTTATTATATGAGGATTACTTGGAACGAAAGAGGTCTTTCCAAGGGGAATCTTCAAAACAAGACAAAAGTGAAGAAGGAGAGGATCCTCCTAAACCTCCTCTTTCACCTCCTTGTCCATCAACTTCTTCTTCTTCAAGTACAAGTTCGAAATCCACCGCAAGAAAACATTCCCATAAACATAAACATGATATGCCTTTACTTAAGCTTGATGTGGAATTTGAATTTCCCATGTATGATGGTGAAGTCAATGCTTAGAGGCTTGATAGTTGGGTCAGACAGATGGAAGTTTATTGCAGTGTGCAACAAATCAAGGATGAGGCAACTCAAATCAAATTGGCATCACTTCGTCTTGTAGGAACAACACTCATCTGGTGGTAGAGTAAGTTGAAAAATGGCATGGAAAAAGTGGGTAATGTATTTCCATCATGCCAAGATTTTGTTTTTGCACTTAGAAAGAAATTTAATCCTTTGGGTTATAAGGAGAAGGATTTAATTGAATGGAAATGTCTTAAACTAAGAAAGGGACAAACAGTGCAAGAATACACAAATGAATTTCATAAGATGACATTAATATTGAATATTCCATTACATACCCAATAAACTCTTATGAAGTATATAGGAGGTTTACCTGCACATATTGGTAACACTGTATTTATGTTTGGACATACTAATCTTGATGAGGTTTCTTTTCAAGCAACATACATTGAAGCAGGGAAAACAGGAGTTGGTGTATCAGGGGAATTGTCTTCAAGGAAAGAGAATAAAAGGAAGGGGAATGGTAAGAAAGAAAATTCAACGACAAGAATGGAAGAGAAGCTCTCTTGCAAGCATTGCAAGAAAGAAGGGCATGATGATGACCATTGCTGGAAATTGCACCCAGAGAAGAGACCGAAGTGGTTCAAAGAGAGGAAAGGGAGGCAAACAATTGCATCAACAACATGGCCAATAGACTTGGGATATGATTCAATTGATGAGACTAAGATCACAACTGTTGGTTTGACAAGTAAAATTGGTGATGGATATGATTCTAGATGTAAGTTGTTTCACATAAGGGTGATAATGAAACACACTAAGATCGATACATTAATAGTGGATCTCAATCTAACTTGATTTCAGAGGAAGTGGTTAAACAATTGGGATTAAACACTAAGATGCATCATAAACCTTACTCACTCAAATGGATAAGAAACAATAATAAATTTCACATAACAAAACAATGCACTTTAAAGTTTGCAATTTCATCAAAGTTTGTGGATGAGGTAACCTGTGATGTGGTGCCACTCAATGAATGTGGAATGGTCTTAGGAAGTCCTTATTTGTATGATTGCAAAGCAATATTCTACATGGAACAAAATCAATATCACTTAAGTAAATAAGGAAGCGAATATGTTGTACATCTCATCACTTAAAAGAAAATCAATCTCTTCAAACAATGGAACAATTAAGGAAGGCAACTTATGAAAACAACACACCTATAATTGTGCCAAGTCAAACAATTGATCTTAAGCATGAACATGAGATGGTTGTAGAATGGAAGTTAAATCATTCTTTGCTTCAATATAATCTAATGTCGAGCAAGTAATACAAACATATTAGTTCATTTGTAGTCATATTTCTGATGTTATCGCTGCTAATGTTTTCAACATGGATGGTAGTGGCTTCAGTGAGATGTGAAAGAGTACAAGTGGCTAACAATATGTTGTTAGTTGTCATGGTTATTTTGCAATTGATCTTGATGAGATAGGTGCACATGAAAAAATTTAAAGACAAAGAACAAGTGGGGTGGCCTATCCTGCACTTGATGACTAGTTAATACCCTTTTGGAGGATCAAAAGGTCTTAGTGGGGAGGCATGATCCAAAATGGATCCAGGAAAGCCTAAAAATCAAAGTTCTTAGAATTATATGAAACCAACACCATTGCGCTCGTCTCATTGCATTGATTCCGACCATATAATTTTTTTCATAAATGGACGTCGTATGCGAAAGTTATCGCGTCCTAACTGATTTCCCAAACAAACAAAAAAGTCAATAGGTCATACTATTGACATCAGTAGTACGATAGGTGAGGTCAGAATGACATCATCATGATGTCGTGGCATCACCAGGAGGTGACATGTGTCACTCAAAATCAAAATTTTTAGCCTGAGTTGGCACCTGTACGAATTTACGTGGCACTGTACGGATGACACGTGGCAATCTGTACATGACATGGCCCAATAATAGACTGAAACATGGTAGTACAGACAACATCTGGGATGTACAGATGCTAATGTGGTAGGATGAATGTGCAGTATGGATGATGATGTGGCATGACATGTGGTTGTACGACAGGTGACATGGTAGGTGACTGGGCTGGATGAAAGTTGATGTGGCAACTGACTGGGATGTATGACGATGATGTGGCATGCTAACTGTACGATGAATGGATTGACGACTATGTTGGTGACTGTGTGGTATGATCCAATCACAGGGTTACATGTGGCCCAATCAGAGGGTGCCACATGGCACCCCAAATTTAGCCAATGTCAACTAGTTTAAAATTTGTTATAACCTCCGGGGGATTTGAAACCCTTACCTTCGCGGGTGCTAATGACTTCGTGGAAGGGGGCGGACCAATCAAGATACCTACTAGAGCTTAACCATATATCGCTGAATAAATATTTGAGTTGCATGTGTTGTATTTTTAAGGGATAATACCTGATAGGTGGGGGCCAGCCTCGAATGACCAGAGGCTAAAGACCAAGGGCTAAGCTGAGAGATGTGGGCGCATGGAGTGAGGGCTTGGCCACATGGGCCATAGCCATGAGACCAAGAGCCAAGACCGAAGGGGCCAACAAATAGTTACTAGCCCGATGATAGATGGCCCTATCCCATGCAGCCAAGGGCCTGGAGAAAAGGGGTTGCACCCTATATTTGCACATTTTTGGATTTTAAACATTATTGTAAAATTTTATGCTGATTTTAATGGATTTTTCCCAATATTGGGAGATCTAGAGCCCGATTTGAGGCTAGATCTTGGGATGAAGTTGGGAGGTTGATTCCCACTTCAATTCTATATAAACCAGGGGTTCTTGGCAACATGAGAGAGGTTCAGAACAAGAGAAATGCTGAGGAATTTGACAACCAAATCCATTTTTATGTAGGGAAGCCATTGAGGAGGGGAACTTTGTGGGCCAATTATGGGAGCTACGCTCAACTATTTTCAGTGCCATCAGTTGTGTTGGATTCTTGAGGTCGGGAAGAGCACAACCAGACCAATTTTTAATCTATTTGAAACTTTTCTGATGTACTTTTGAAGCATTGAAGAGAAATAAGAAATCCTCACCCACTTATACAAAGGCCCATAGATGTAGGCAATATTGCTGAACTCTGTTAACAAATTTGCTGTTATGGTTTGTTGATTCTTTGTGATTACTTTTAGATATTCATTTCTTATTATGGCTGCTATGATATATCATTAATTTATTCTTCTTTCCTCGATTCCTAATTGGTTAATGAACTCATGCTTTAAAACTTAACCAAGTCTTTAAAAGATCATTTTGGATCATTCGGGAAATCAATTCCAAGCAATTCTCTCACTTAGAGAGAAATTGCTCATGGGCCTAACAAACTGCATCTTCAATACCCCATGGGCATGACAACTCTCTTCTCCAGTCCAACTCTTAATCTAACCAGGTACATGTATAGGTATGGGTACAGATACGGGTACGGGTATGGGTATGGGTATGGGTACAAATACAGGTACAATGACATGAAAGTACATATATCATTATAGGTATAGGTATGTGTACAAATATAGGTACATGAAGGTACAGAGGACAATTGAATGAGTGAGTGAATGATGATGGAATCAATGACCAAATGAACTAAGTCCAAACTATATGTATGCATGTTCCCAACTTGACCCTTGTCATGTTGAGAACCACTTTGGCCCACTTCTCCCCATCCTTAGAACTTAGGATAAGATAATTATCCATACTTTATACTTTAAGGAATATTAATATAATATTCCTTTTTGGCTTAAGCTCCCTATATTATCCCTTTATACTTAACTTTTAGCCCCTTTTCCCTAACTAGTGGAGTTTAGTCCCCCCCATACTCTTTTATCGTGGTCGGTCTACACGCAGCGATGTATTATATTAATGATAACACATATACAAAAGTAGGCTCATTGGCCTTTAGAATCTATTTTTCTTCAGCCTAATTCAACACATAAGCCTCCTATCTTATAATAACTGGCTCACCAACCTATACACAAAGGCTCCCTCGCCTCAAAATCACGCGCACTTAAGTTTGCTGCATGTGGTATCCTGGAATGTGCACACTTCATCATTTTAGTGCACAGTACATGTGCACACTATACCATGGGAGGTGCATGCAAAAATGTTATCAAACAACTCACCAACTTAAGTACATTTTCATTTACATTTACAATTTGGGTTCGGCCTAGGGGTATTAGAATTTTGATATTAAAAATATACATATGGAGACCTGTATGGTGATGTGCACTAAAGACATTGCAAAAATAAGGAGGAGGGGAATGTAACACCCTGATTTTAATCCCCGAGAATTGTAAAGTAATTGTACATATATGATTTAGGATTTGAGCTAGATCATATTGTCAAGGGATGATCTATGTAAATTATGTATCAAATTTATTAATTAAAACACATAGTTGGCTATGATATGAGAGGGACAATAACATTGAGGGGCTATGATTCCACAAGAGAGAAATGTGAGAGGGGATTAAGGGGGATCAAAGGGGCCAAAGCCAAAAGCATAATATTTTATTGTAACCTAAAGTTTTTTTACCTTAAAGTATGCTAAAGGACAAATCAACTTTGGGAAGAGTGCCAAGGGAATTAGGTGGAGTTCATGGGATGCCAAGTGGCAAGATGAGGCCATGCATACTTATTCTCTAATTTTGGGTTCAATGGGGGAAATTCAACCATCATTGTATTCATTCAATCATCATCTAAACATACACTAGGGTATTGTATTGAAACAACACCATTCAAACTGCAAACTAAAATATTGAGGGGAAATCCTTGTTGGTAATTAGGTTTCTATGCCCATGATAGAAGGCTAGGGATTCTTGTTACGTAAATATGATATGAAATTTCCTTTAGGAATGATCATGGGATTTTTGTGACTATGAATCCACATGTAAAATGTATTATTGGATCCCTTAGCTTTGAGATTCTTGGATAGTTTTCACTCGAGCCCTAAAGGGATTGAGGATTTCCTAAGGGACTGTAGGGAAGAGAAGGGGATCCCATCCATTGGGTTGTGTAGGTACGAGTATGTATGCTATAAATTTAATAGGGTATTGGGCTATGTGAGGGAGATTAGCTAGCGGTAGGAGCCATTTTTTCTTGTGGAATGATAGCCCCATATCATGGGTGACTTGATGCTGAGAGAAATGGAGCAGTAAAGCCTATGTTTGGGAGGAACATCCCTTGTATGCAACTAGTTTGGTAATTGTTCATAAAGATAATTGTTCTAGTCACTGTGATTATGTTTAAGTTAATTCCATTCTTAAATTCTGCATATTTTATAATGTTTAAATGATGTTAAATTTAATGATAAATTTACAATTTAATTATGAGTGTTTTCATGAATTTTTCATGAGATTTCTTGTCATTCTGCATGCATATTTCATTATTTAACCATACAAAGAACAAACAATATCAAAGATGTGTATTTATGGTGAATTCATGGGAAATTGGGTAATTTTCCAGTGCCCCACCATCCCAATAGGAAAATGGTTGGTCAAGTACACTACAATGGATGACACCTCACAATTAACACAAAGAGAATCAACAAAAGCGTGCAACTCATTTAGACAAGCTTCAAAATCAATTGATGTTTTATTTCTTCCCTCTCACATATAGTATGTTGGAAGTGTTGAATTTTCTTTTCAAGCCAATGCTTTGAATTATCTTCTTTGTCACAAACATTATGTAAATGATGATAATGAATAAACAACCTAAACAACCTTAAAAATTTGAAAAAAGAAAGATTAGGGAATCTTCCATTCGAACTCTCTACAAAAGCTTGAACATATTCTTTTGCAAGTTGTTTTCAACTCTCTAGTGAACCATCAATGCAAGGTTTCCATGATTGTTTTTGTGTATCAACATAATCACCATATGCATGTGGAATTTCTTCAAATCAAAATTCATGCCTATGAACAAGTACCTCTTTATCAAGAGTCTATAGATATCCAAATTTAGAGGTATAACATCCCCACTATAATCCCCAATTTAATTAATGTAGAACATAGATATGAATGTGGCTATGGCCAAGCAATGTAATATGTGAAATGTATTTTCTAATTTTAATAAAAATAATTTGATTCCATCTGCTAGGAATATGGATAGAGACGGGGGCCAATTAATCCACAAGGTAGGGGAATGTCTGGGAGTATCTAAAAGGGGTCCAAGGGGGAAATGGTTTAAGGGTATTAAGCCAAACCAAATTTTCTGAATTTTATTATCATTTGGTGAAACCTTCTAATTTATGTTTGAGTATATGATATCCCAATCATTGGATACCTGTCAGAGGGTGGGCGTGAGAATCACATCCCATAGTTATTGGAGATCACGGGGATGAAGTACAATCAACATTGGGTAGAGTGAGTAGTCAACTATCTTTGTAAAATAGAGGGAATTCATATGGGGGGATTAGGAAGATTTTAACATTTATTTTTTGCATGAACAACAAGGGGAGAGCATGAAAAAATAACACTATATTTATACCAAGAAGGTTGGGTGAATTCTGGAGCATGTTGGAGAATTTTGGAGTTGGAAATTAAATAGCCAGGTTGTCAGGATTGAAGAGTGAACTCCTAAGTGAGTTGCACTGTAACAACACATGTTTTCTATTGGTTGCTAGTATTTTTCCTAGCAATGAGTTCCCTTGAGTTCGAAACAAAGAGATTCCTAGTTACCTATGCCAAAGAGACCCTGATAAATGAATGGGATGCTCGATAGGATGAGGGAAGTGAAGGGGTACATTCCTTGGGTTGGGAAGGTCAAGAGGAAGAGAACAGGAGGAAATTTAGAATAGATGTAGGAGAATACCAATGGGTTGTGAGATATTGAGCTGTGAGTGGACTGTGAGAGGAACCCTTCTTTTGCGGATTTCTAGCCCCATCTCAGGGGTGACCTGCTGTTGATATTTGGAACAACTAGTCTATGTTTTGGTGGAACATCCTTCCCAAACAACTAGTTGTGAAAACTTTCTTTTAAAGATAAGTGTTTACCTAGTTTTCTTAGTCATCTTATAGTTCATGGTTGTGAATTTTACTCTGTGAATGAGAATGGTTATGTGTATTTTTATTGATGATTTATTAGCTAAATTCACGTGCATTTAGAATGATGTAGATGCATAAATTATGATTATCAAAATCTACTTAATTTTGTGTATAAATTGTGGCCGGTAAGCTACATAAAATGAATTAGCAGATTTTATTTTTATTTTTATGTGTATTCCACGTAGTAATGTTCCTCAGTTAAGATAGAGGATGTTACATAATGGTATTGGAGGTTCATATTCAAACACCAAGCCTGCATGGGATAGAACCAACACGTAGAATCCAGATTCACATAAATAAAACTAAATGTTTGCAGAATTATTTGTTAAGATTACTCTAGTAAAATTGGGGAAACTTCGGGAGGAATTTGAGGAAATTGAGCTCACGGGGTTAAAATCCCAAATTTTAACATCTGAATGGGTGTTTTTTATCCTCTTATTGATCTAATTTGGGAATTGTAGGATACCCATGGAAAAATTGGGGAAAATCCACAATTTCTACAACGAATTTGAATGAGAACTTAATGTGGGAAGTGTCAAATTTTAGTTGCAGAGGTTGAATTGACATGCTAAGGGAAGAAATTGGCCATTAGAAGCTTAAATTGAGAATTCATGGTAGCCTTGGCATAAAAGTTTGAAAACAGGCGTGTTTGAAAATTTGGGAAATTTTGAGAATTCGAAAACAATCGGGTAATTTTCATACCATGACGTCAACATGACATGGTAACCACATGGTGGGTGACATGGTAGGGGTGACATGGACTTCTCGGTGGAAAGTCTAGTGGAAAGGTGGTAGACCACCATGGTGGTGCTACTGGTGTAGTCATGACTGATACCACGAGTGGTATTGGTAAGCGATATCGTATCGTAGAGGGAGAAATTTTGAAAATCCCTTTGTCAATGTGGACCCATAAAGCAAGTACCACATATCATGGTGAAAAACCACCATTGAATCACTAAGGGTCGTTAACTCTCAACCACTTGGGTGGTGAAAAATCAATGTGGGTCATTGATCTTCCGATCATCCCCACCATTGGATCGGAGAGCATGCGAGTTGTCATGACCAACAGAGCAATGCCAGGTGGCAGGGTCTGTAATGTGCGGTGGCAGCCCTGGGGTTGACGTGTGTGCCACATCAAGTGAAGTGGTATTGAGAAATACCATAAGTGGTATCACATGGTAGTAAGGTGTTTTTCCAAAAGGTCTTTGGAAATGCTAGGCCAATGGTAGGATGGCACGTGTTGTGAGAGGAAGCTACCATCGCATCATGGAGGTTTGTTAACCCTCGTGCATGTTGATGATGTGAGATCGTTGAGGGTTGTTGATCATCCCCTCATATCCACCATTAGATCTAGGAGTATGCAGGTTGTGCGCGCCCCAGGAAAAAGGGTTCAGGATGGGATGCACCCATATCTGCAACTAATGAACATATGTCACATGGAGGTTGGCAATAAAGGTGGGACCCCTGTCCCATCCGTGGTCACAAAAAGCACTAGGTAGGAATCCGAGTACAATGTGACCCAGGATATAGTTTAATTTATGAAATAAAGGTAAAGAAGTTGAATAAGGTTGATGGGTCAAGGCCATAGTGTCCAAGAGGGTGACATGGAATCACCTCAGGGTGCCATGTGGACCCAAAATGCCATATCTTCAGCCACATCAACAAATATGCCACGTAGGAAAAAATGTCCCATAATATAAAAAAAAAACAAGTCTGAAGCCATTTTCTTATTTTGGCCATAAATGGATAAAATTAAGTCATATTTAGATGAAACATATTGTTTTTTTCCATAGAGAGGAGATAGACAAAAGTTTCAGAGAGGGCCACTGTCCATTTTTTCTTGGATTTGTCACAAATTTCAAAATAGTGGTTTTTGAAGATCTGGGTTCCAGATCATTAGCAGAGGTCCATATTAAGATGAAATTATTGAAGAGATTCCATAAAGTAGACATGGAAAGAATTCATTAAGGAATTGAATACATTCTAAGGGGTTTGGAATGGGGAAACTGAAATAGGCCAAAATCCACTATTTCAGACCACTTTTTATGGATTTTTGGGATTTTCAGAGGGGGAAAAGTGTCCCCAAATGGAAAAACCAAAAAATATTATTTAATAGACATTTTGTATACTCATAAATCTAGACAACTCCGGTTTAGTGAAAATTTTCCATAAGTGCATAATTTGGGAGATAGGCAGTTTGGCTAAAACATTTTAAGTCTGGAAAAATGGGTGAAAAAGAACAAAGTTGTCATTTCTAGATTGCTGTAGTTTTTTACTGGAGCATAATATTGAAAATTTGAAAGTTGTTATGAATTCCATGTCATCACTATTATCTATGTCACATACAAATGTTTCCCTATTTCTTGACAGATTTACTTCTTCCGGTGACAAAAGTTGGTGTCTAAGATTATTTGCACCAGAATGAAATGTGTAGAAAAAGGGGTAAATTAGCAATATCCAGATGAATATAACTTTATGATCAGAGATCCGAATTGAGAAAGAAAGTAGTCTTTGGAAATATCTTAGACAAAAGAATCCATCTATCAGCCTAGAAAATTGGTCTGAGTAGTACAAGTTACAATCAACTCAGAGAAAGTTAACCAGTGACATTAAAGAGCAGAAAATTTATGCATTGTTTTCCATAATTGTGTATATATTTTGTCTAAAAAAAAATTGTTCGCTTTCACATTACTTGCATAATTTTAGAGGAATGGGAAGGAATTTTGGTTCTTTTATGAGAACTACAACGATGGAAGATTCCCAATGGTCTTGTAGTCATGAAGAGTAATCAAGAGGGATACAAGTTAGCATGGGAAATGCTGTGACAAAGTCTAATGGAAGAAGATGTAGGCATGAGCCTGTAAATATGAGAATATTGAATCGAGAAGTCTAGAGATATAGGGAAGATATTGAAAATATTATGTAGTATTAGGAAGATATACTTTATAGCTTGAACATGCTATATAGGCAAGCCAATAAAGACTCTAGGACAAAGCAAGAATCTAGTGCTAGATAACTGACAACATCCAAATCCCATAGAAGAAGGGATGAGCATGGGAATGATAGCAAATCAAGGAGCATGAGAATGCACCATCATTCTCCAAGGAAATTCACTAGGATATCTAATGGAAGTTTAGGGCCAAGGAGCAACCCAAGTGTGTCCACTATGAGGAGACAGAGGATAAGGCCTAAGGGAGACATATTGCAAGGTGAAATCAGAAAAATCAAGCCACTGAATTTTAATGGTGAGCATAAGAAGGGAGAAGAGACTGAGGCTTGGTTGTTGCAAATGAAGAAATATTTCCAGCTGCATGATTATCCCTCTAGGTTAGAAACAAGAATTGCAACCTACCATTTGCAAGGAAAGACAACCATGTGGTGGGACCAACTTAAGAAATAAAAACACCTTGATGAGAGGAAGATCTCATGGAGGAAGTTCAAAGGATATTTCTGAGAGAAATATCTATTAGAGTATTACTATGAGAGGAAGATGAAATATTTCTTCAAACTCAAATTGGGAAGCATGACAATGGATGAATATGAGAAGAGGTTCTTTGATTTTCTGAATTATGTCAATTTCATAAAGGATGAGAAGGTCAAAATACAAAGGTTTCTAAGTGGGTTACCATCTTTCTATAGTGACAATATACAATGTGATAACCAAAGAACTTTGGAGGATACCATAAGGAGAGAAAAACATCTTTATGAGTAGAGCAGAGGGAGGTAAGTCTTCCAAAAATATTGGAATGAAAAGATGAAGGGTAAGAAAGAGTAAATGCAAAAATGTTTTAAGCCACCCTTTTACAAGAATAACTCCCAAGCAAATAAACAAGGACAATAAAACCAAAATGAACACAAGACAACATATTCATTTGGAAAAAGGCCAAGGAAACAACCTGTACAATGTTGGGGATGTAAAGGATATCACTTATATAAGGATTCCCCTCACAAAGGAGAAAGAATGAGGATTGTTCACAACATTCAGGAGGCTAAAACAATTGAAGATATGGGAGGAAGCATGCAAAGTATTTATGCATCCTTGGACATCAAGCAAGTAGCATATCAATTCCTCATGATTGAAGTGGAAGGTAAGATTGATAACCATTCCATAGACATTTTAATTGATTTTGGAGCTAGACATAGTTACATAAACTCTAACATTGTTGAAAGATTTCACTTGCAAAGGAGAAATCATAAGAAATATTGGTTAGTTCAATTAGCCATAGGGGCTAAGATAAATCTCAGTGAGTTGGTTAAAGATTTTCCAATAGACATGACTGGACTCAACGCAAAGGTATATGTGAACATCATACCATTGGGTTCATATGATTGTTTAATTGGCATGGATTGGTTGGAAAAACACCATGTTGTCCTAGACTACTACAACAAGAAAATAACGTGTCTTGATGAGGGAGGGAAGAAAGGAAAGGTTTAAGGCATTCTAAGAGCTGCAACTATTAGCAAAATTTCAGCCATCCAATTGAAAAAGAGTTTTAGGAAAGGATGCCAAATTTTTGCAGCCCATATGGAAGAGGCATGCAGAGATAAAGTGGCAAGAATTGAAAACCATCCAGTATTTAAATATTTTGAAGATTCTTTTGCGGAAATATTAGGATTTCCACCAAAGAGAGACATTTATTTCTCTATTGATTTGGTACTAGGAGCTTCCCTGGTGTCCAAGACACCTTACAGAATAGGCACACCAAAATTGAATGAGTTTGAAATGTAGCTTGAAGAAATTTTGAAGAAGGGTTTGTTATAGAAAGATTTGCCTCACCCTATGCAATCTTGTAGAGAGGGCCTTATTCCATT